>CAKNYM010048007.1:45728-109309 GCA_932195095.1 Andricus curvator
TGGGCTCCTCGAAAATACCCATGCTGATTTCTGAGCTTCAACCCTTATCGTTAAAGATCAACCCCTTGGAAACACGCAGACATGACTTTGTCAAAAAATAATGTTTTCAAGAATTTCAAAGTATCAATAAAGTCTATGATTTTTAGGCTCCTCGAAGATACCTACTCTAATTTTTGGGCTCCAACCCTCAACGGTAAAAATGAACCCCTTGTTACCACGCAGATACGACTTTTTCAAAAAATAATGTTTTTGACAATTTTAAAGTAAAAATAGAGTCTCTGATTCTTGGGCTCCTCGAAAATACCCACTCCGATTTTCGGGCTCCAACCCTTAACGATAAAAATCAACCCCTTAGTACCACGCAGGTATGACTTTATCAAAAAATAATCTTTTTGAGAATTTTACAATGTGGCTAGAGCCTCTGATTTTTGAGCGTGTGTATTTTCAAGGAGCCCAAAAATCAGAGACTGTAGCCACGATGAGGGTTAACGATAAGGGTTGGAGCCCAAAAATCAGAGTGTGGTACAAAGAGGTTGATTTTTAACTTTAAGGGTTGGTGCAAGAATTCAGCGTGGGTATTTTCAAGGAACCCAAAAATCAAAGTCTCTGTCCACACTGTAAAATTCTGAGAAAGATTATTTTTTGACAAAGTCATATCTGCGTGGCACCGAGGGGTTGATTTTTACCGTTAAAGGTTGGAGCCCTAAAATTGGAGTGGGTATCTTCGAGGAGTCCGAAAATCAGACACTCTAGCCACACTGTAAAATTCTAAAAAAGACTATTTTTTGACAAAATCATGTCTGCGTGGTACTGAGGGGTTGATTTGTAACTTTAAGGGTTGGAGCCAAAAAATCGGAGTGGGGGTCTTCGAGGAGCCCAAAAATCAGAGACTCTAGCCACATTGTAAAATTCTAAAAAAGGTTATTTTTTGAAAAAGTTATATCTGCGTGGGAGAAAGGGGTTGATTTTTAACGTTAAGGGGTGGAGCCCAAAAATTGGAGTGGGTATTTTCGAGGAGCCTAAAAATCAGAGACTCTATTCATACTTTAAAATTCTTAAAAACATTATTTTTTGACAAAGTCATGTCTGCGTGGGAGAAAGGGGTTGATTTTTAACGTTAAGGGTCGGAGCCCATAAATCGGAGTGGGTGTCGAGGAGCCCAAAAATCAGAGACTCTATTGATACTTTAAAATTCTTAAAAACATTATTTTTTGGCAAAGTCATTTCTGCGTGGTTCCAAGGGGTTGATCTTTAACGATAAGGGTTGGAGCCCAAAAATCAGGGTAGGTATTTTCGAGGAGCTCAAAAATCTGAGACTCCGTCCACACTGTGAAATTCTCAAAAATATTATCTTTTGACAAAGTCATGTCTGCGTGGGAGAAAGGGGTTAAATTTTTATCGTTGAGAATTGGAGCCCAAAAATCGAAATGGGTAGTTTTGAGAAGCCCAAAAATCTAAGACTCCATCCACACTGTGAAATTCTCAAAAAGATTATCTTTTGACAAAGTCATATCTGCATGGAAGAAAGGCGTTGATTTTTAAAGCTAAGGGTTGGAGCCCAAAAATCGGAGTGGGCAGTTTTAAGTAGCCAAAAAATCAGAAACTTTATCCACACTGTAAAATTCTCAAAAGAGTATTTTTTAACAAAGTCGTATCTGCGTGGGAGAAAGGGGTTGATTTTCAACGTTAAGGGTAGGAGCCAAAAAATCGGTGTGGGTATTTTCGAGGAGCCGAAGAAAGCCCAAAAATATGCAGGGAATAAATTTGTGAAAAATTCAAATTTTTTGAAGGGGGTTGGATTTTGAACTTAAGGGTTTTTTCGGGGGAAATTTGTTTGCGGATTCCAAGAGCCCCAAAGAAGCCCAAAGTTCTGTGCTATGAAAAATCGCAAAATTCGATTGTGGAGGTGCTAGCTTAATGGACCTGATCATATTGACGTTCTTGTTTTCTTAAAGTGTTTTCGTGCTCAACTTATAATATCAAAAGAAACGTTTTTCCTCGGAACTTTTTCTATCACATTTTATCCCTCAAAGTTTTCTATAACG
The DNA here is from genome assembly GCA_932195095.1 of Andricus curvator. Taxonomy (NCBI): domain Eukaryota; kingdom Metazoa; phylum Arthropoda; class Insecta; order Hymenoptera; family Cynipidae; genus Andricus; species Andricus curvator. Next base: position 47,774 of record CAKNYM010048007.1, read on the forward strand.
TTTTTCCTAGGATATTTCCGAGTAACATTCTTACCTCGCGATTCTGTTTACCTTTTTTCCTCTGGACTGTTTCGGTTACTATTTTTCCTCGGAGCTTTTTTTTTACTGTTTTTCCTCAAAACTCTCTGAGTCACATTTTTCCTCTGAGAGCTTCAAATGTGTAATTTATTGAGACCTACATTCTTTGCGTACAATATTCTTCTCTGAAATGCATACTTTTCAAGGTATCGGTCGTATTTTGACCAAAATTATACAAAATCTGCGTGTTTTTTTATTTTTGGTCGACTTTTTCGAACAATAATGATTTCACCGAAAAATTTTGTCAAACAAAAAAGTTGTATTTTTACCAAATGCACCATTTCACTGTCGAATATTTTGATATAAAAGCAATATTTTTAAAAATAAATCATGAAAACCGTGAAAATAGAGGTCGTTTCAAAAATGCACTGTACATCAGAATTTAAAATGCACAGAAAAGCCTATGAGGTTTTTTCTGTACAAGGTAGAATTTATTTATTTGCATATAATATTCAGATATAAGGTTTGAACCATAGTATCAAAATCGATTTGAATATATTAAATTTGATGAAAAGTAGCTTTATTAGCCTTCTTATTATTTATGTAAAGGTCGCGGCTGCGTGCGTGCTGAAATTTGGGTACAAATATAGTCGGATTTTTTCGATATAAATAGGGGAACTGGAAAACGGGCCATTTTTACCGAAATATCGGTAGGAATAGCCGCATTTGTTTAGGTATGTGTAGACACTCCTTTATGTAAAAATAAAACAAAGGCTTCACTAAAATTATATCCATGGAATTTTTATTTGATATACTATACCTTATACTTTATACGATATGGTAAATATCCCTGGTGGAAAAAATGTTTATAAGAAAGTACAACATTTATATTTCTACAACTGTAATTTTTTGTTAAAACATGTACTTTTTTGTAAAAAATGTACCAAATTTAACAAAAAAATACAGTCAAATACAAATAGCTAATTTTTTTTTGTATTCTCTTGTATAAAAGTAAAAATATTAACAATAAAGTACAAGTTTTTACAATTCAAAAGTTTGCATAACTTTTTATTAATATGTTTTTACCTTGCTGTAAAAATCTGCAAGGAATTACAGAAAACTACAGAATTAAACATTTTTTTAATTTGGGTGTTTGAGGTCATAAAAGCAATGTTAATTTTACGTAAATTATTGTAGAAAATTACAAATCTTTACAAACAAATACAAGATTTCACAAAACTCGAAATATTGGGAAACTGTACTTAAAATTATGTTGCATATACTGGTAGTTTATTGTAGAAATTTACAAATTTAAACAACAAAATATAAATTTTTACAAACAGTACTTTTAGAATCCGCATCAATGTTTCGATTTGTACTTCAATGTCAATTTTTGCAGGACAAGTAATGTATAAGTTTCGACAAGAAGCTACAATTTAGAAACAATATTATACTTTTACCAAGAACTTTAGCTATCATAATCAATCACACTGAACTTTAGTTCGATTATTGAAAATTGAACAATAATTGACTTTACAGGACGATTCAATTTTTCAATTTGAAAGCCTTAGTAGTTAAACAAATGTAAACGTCCGATTGAATCTTTATGAACTATTCTTAATTTAAAAATAATTTGAAAAATTAAACGCTCTTATTCAATTCCAAATCCTATTCAAATATTGTTTCAATCTGGAATATTCCATTTTTAACCCATATAATTTGAAATTTTTTAATTATGTAAGATATTTTTGGAATTTTTACAAATATTTTACTTTTCATTTAGAATGAGCAATTATAAATCAAATATTAAAAACTAAACAATTTTAAATTGAATTATTTGAAATAGAAAACCTTGAATCCTTGATATTTCTGTGTATTAAATTAAAACTCTGTACGTTACAATTTTAATTGTTCTATTTAACAAAATTTTAATATGTTAGTGAAATTATTGAATTTGGATGCATAAATAACAATGATCGATTTGGAAAAAATTTGAGTTAGTTTAACAGATATTTACGAGTTTTGAGAAGATTCAAACTTAATTCAAAACTGAAAAAGATTACGAAAAATAAAAAAATAAATTTAGATTTTTGAAGATTTCGAAATAAAATTTTGAAGCCGTTTATTGATCTTTGAAGGTTTTGAACAATAAAAAAAATCTTAACTTTGCTGGGAAAATTAAAAATAATTTTTTATTTTGAAAAATCAATTTTAACAGAATATTCAAAAAGATTAAAAAATTGGTTTGAATAATAAATAACAATTGAATAATTATTAATTTGGAAAATAATCGAGTAAGCTTAAAATGAATTTAGATGTTTTAAAAAGATTCTAAAATAATTTAAAACGTGAAAAGATTTCAAAACATTTAAAACACAATGAAGATTTTTGAAGATGTCCAACACAAAATTTATAATCATTTTGAAAGGTTTTGAATGATATTAAAATTATTATTAGATTCCTGGAAAATTTTTCATTGATTTTTTTAAAACAAATTTTTAAGAAAATATTTACAAAGATTTGAAAACAAATTTTAATGTATAAATTAATGTTTCTAGGTTAAAATTGCTTAAAATGACATAAATGGAAAATGTATACATTTTTTTTTATTCTTCAATTCATATCATTGAAAATGATAGCGCGGGACTCTATTTTTTAAATATTTTAACTGTACAATGTATAAAAGGTAAAAATTGAAATTTTTTAGTTTAACGGCTTTTAATTAAAAAATTTTCAATTGAAAAGTTTTGAAAGCTTTAATTTTATACGCGAAAATTACTGAGCGTTTGAATTAACATTTTTTAAAGCTTTAATTTGAAAAGTTTAAAATTCAAACTGTCAAAAAGTGGTTCTTTTTCGAACTAGGATAAGAAACATAAAAAATGTTGCAATGACATATATGGTGTCCAATCGACTGCTATATATTTGAAAAAAAAACTTCAAACGTAAGGTTTCTTTTTAATAGCGGTTATTTATTATTGTCTTTTAACATTCTACCATTCCTTTGAAGTTTAAACATTCAAACTACAACAATGTACAAAAAAATATATTCAAAGTACAAAATTCGTCTCTATAATAGAAAAAAGTTGTACTTTCCTGTAATTTTGGTTGTAATTTATTGTCTTTATTTGTAGATTCCTGTGAAAATAGTTTTAGTTTTCTTTACTTTTTGGCAAAAATTTTTGCACCAGGGATTTTCCCTAAAACTACTAGCTAAAACGAATAAATTCAGCCATTAAATTTTTAAATCGGTTATGAATTACTTTTTTATGCAAGTTTAAAAAGAGAAGTAAAATTGACGAAAAAATAAAACCGAAATAAAAATTCACGTAAAGTTCTAAATCAAAAAATCTAATACTTCGTTTTTGTGGGTTTTTGGCACCCTGTATAGGAAAAAACACCAGCTAAATAGCTAACATTTTCGCGTAGCCGATTCTAAAAAACCTTTGGTATGACCCATATTTCATTTAAAATTTTCAATACTTTTGTCGAATATAATTTGTCTTGTTTGAATTAATAATTGGGATGGACAGTCACCGTGACTTAACTGCTAATTCCCATACAGCGAATTAATCAAGAAAAATAACATATAGGAGAATAAAATTATGGTATATTTTAATAACAAAAAATTACGCTAAGTGTTTATTATTAGGGCGTAGCGTTCACAAAATAAAATACCCCAGGGTCCTATTCTGTTCCTTTTTATCTAACAAACAAATGTGTCAAATTTGGTTCAATTAAAAAAAATGTTCTACTTACTTACGCCTAAACTGCCCTGAAAATCTGACAAATCAGGTTTTTCTTGACTTACCTAAAAATTATTGGTTGTATTGAAGAAGAGTTTTGAGAAAAGTTGAACATCTCTATAAATTCATCTTTTTCGTGTTACGCATTTTTTTTATGGAGCCAACCTTTTTTGAGAAAAATAAAAAAGTGTGATAAAAATATAAAAACTTTTTTGTTGATATTTTTCGAAACACCAGCTTCAGTCCCTAAAAAGCCTGATTAATTAGTTTTTGAATGTTTGATTCCAAAAGAAGGAATTAAAGAAATAATTTTCATATCAATTTCTGGAAGAACTTTTTTTTTCCTAAAACAAACTTGTTATTATTATTAGATTTGTTTGAAAGTACATTTGAAAAAAATGAACTTAAAACAGTCAAATTGTGCAACAAAATTTCATAAGAAGGCTCAAAAAAAAGTATGTTCTTCAAAAAACCGTAAAAAAAATACTCAAGAAAGTCAATTTGTGTAACATAATTGCACAAAAGGATTTAAAGCGAGAGAAATATGTTTCTAAATAACATTGTAAAACGGCTCATTTGAGACAGATATAATGTTTCAAGTTTATGTTTTTTTTTAATGTCCTTGCAAATATTTAATAAGCAGTGACATTAAGCCATAAAGTCATAGACCGCGTTGTCTTTCTCTTTACCGTTCTCAAAAGTTCGATTCTTGGTCAACGCAAACATATTAAATTTGAATTGTATTTATTGCTTATTTAGGTCCCTAATAGGCTGAACTCAAAGTACAAAATATCTGGGTAAAAGTTCAATAAAGTATACCGGCTGGAGTTTGCAGTAGGTCCTGCGAAGCTCCTGCGTGCAGTAGGTACTACTTCGCCGGAATTTGCAGGAGGCCGGAGGGCAGTAAGCAGTAGGAATCCTACTGCAATAATTCAAGCTAATAGTGAGTTTTTTTTTCTTGAGATAAAAATTCACAAATCTGAAATGTTCAATTATGTCACTTTATTTTTTTATATATTATTTCTCTAGGGAAAAATTAACAAATCGCAAACCAAAGTTTTCTGAAAAATGTAATGCTGCGCATTTAAAAAAAAAATTAACGTTTAAGAAATACGACCTGTTAGTGATTATGAGCAGTAAAATTCGTATTCCAGACCACTGTGCGGCGGTTGTCAAGAGTAGGATCGCTACGAATTTTGCTGGTGCGCCTCTGCTGAATATAACTTGAAATGCACTCCAAACTGCGTTGCATAGTGCGTGTGCGTCTGCGTTTGCGTTCGATCATGTCTAGGCCTTTTAAGGGCCTGTACACGCTCGATCGCAACGATGCCAGCATAGCTGCGTTCCACTGTGCTAGCATGGGACCGAGCATAGCGTAGGTGCGATCGAGCATGTACAGGCCCTTGTTACCGAGATATCGAGGTTCGAGTATTCACGCTCGAACGAAAAAACACTCACTTAATGGATTTTTATGTACTTTCACCCTGTAAAGCTTTAATCGAATCGGCGACGCACATCTCGCGGCCTCTCCTTGTGAGTACGAAAAACATACCAGTCGTTACAAATGTGAAAATCATAAAAATTATAACCGTTATCCATAAATAATTAATAAATCTATCAGTTACGAATCATGCTTTTCTTAGCATTCACTTCTTAGTTCTTGTAATTCAAGTAGATAGGTAGGGGGTGTTCTGGCTCACTTTTTTCCGTACGATTAGCAACTTGCGGCTAGAATGTAGAAGGCTGTGAGATTGATTTCGCTCATTGTGCTGACTGACGAATCACAGTGTTGAAGTATCCAATATCGATATTGAAATTCAATACTAGAATCAGAAATCAATACTTGAATCCGGGGAATGGAACTTTTTCACCCAAAAATATGGAATATGATATCTGACGTCACAATATTAGGCTATTAATATCTGCTATCCCCGGAATTGTAGGTGTGTGTGTGTGTCTGTGTCTGTGTCTGTGGCTGTGGCTGTGGCTGTGGCTGTGGCTGTGTGAGGGAGGTTAAGAGTGCTAGGTGATGAGTCATCATCCCTTAGGCCGCCGCCGCTCGGGAGATTAGGTGATGATGGTGGTGTTGCATTTCAAACCCCGTATATTGATGAATTTATCATTGAATATATACAATTGCTTGTTATTGTCAAGATGATTCTGAGAAGAAATAGTCGGTGTCTTTGATGTCGGGGTGTGATATGATTATTTTGAGGGCGTAATTTTCTGCGAAATGAATTTTGCAGGTTCAAACAGGTTTCCGCAGAAGAGTGCATGAGCATTCCTGATGACGTCATAGAATAATATTGCGCAATTACGCCAGCCGAAATAAATAGTTAATTAATACGCAAAAGATGTAGATGAAATTTGATATGGAGGGCTGTGTACATGACATCCTCTTTTGGCAATATAAATTTGACTTATTGCTTCCTTCTAAATAACACATTTTAATTTTTTTTTAATTCCCTTTGACTATTGCCGACATCATACGCCAGGGGTCTCACATTTCATATAATGTTTTTAGCAATTCCTGGTAAACAAAATTCCATTCTGATGACGTCATCCTCATTCCATGTTGCATCATATGATGCAATATCTGCCAACATTGCGCAAAAGTCTCCAGAAATTTGGTAGAGGGGGTAATCGTCTATAAAAGGAGCTGTATCTTGATTATAATGTAGAATCTTCTAGAACTCAAGGATAAAGAGGAAAATTAAAAAATTAAAATTAAAAAGTAATTCAAGCCAATCGAATAATATAGGAGCACGTCAGAGCAAAAGAAAGACTCCGCAGAGCCGTGAGGAAAAACGAGACAAGTACCGTTAGAAAGAGAAACTCTTACGCAGAATGCCTGAAGAGTAAGACAGCGCAACGATAATTGTCTCGCTTTTCCTCTCGACTCTGCGGAGTCTTCCTTTTGCTCTGGGGTGCTCATAGGTAAGAGAGTATCTAAAGGAAGAAAGCATTTCTTATGGTAGGTCATATGCTCGGGATTCTTATCGCTTTATTCTGGTATCGAGTAGCGAGCGAGGACTCGAGATAATGTTCAGATGTGTTTAAACGTTTTGGTTTTAGAAAACATTTGATGCACTGACCGTCTAAGTCTGCATACATTTAATTAGTCTCTGCTTTCGTTCTCTAGAGATCACTTCTTTCTTACTGCTCATAAAAGTTTGATTTCTTAGTCAACCCACAACGTTTGATAATCATTCTTTGGCCATATGCTACGTCCGTCAACCTCTCGACGTGTTACATGAAATAAGATACTGCAAACAATTTCGAGACTCGAAAGAGAGATAATACAGAATGGATTTTATTCCAGGCTTTTTCAAACGTGCTTTAACTTATACATATTAAAAGTGCACTGCCCGACACTTATCGCTTCTTATGTCATATAAAAACACATGATATTAAGTCACATGCCTTTTGTATTCACAGATATATGCTCGTTTTTCAGCACCTTTTTCAGCTCTTATTTGGAAAGGCCAGTTTTGCCTATTACACGTTGAAAATTTTAAATAAAATTATAAAAAAATAAGCTAAATAAAAAATAAATATGATAAAATATTTCGAATTTTTCAATCTTCCACTAAAGCTACTGTATCAGTAGATGAGTAAGGCTGTTTCTGAACCAAAAAGTAAGATGGAGTCTGGATACGCATTATGAGACGGACTCTGGATTTCACTTTTGAGCCACTTTTACAAGACGGACTCTGGATATGTATTCTCGGAGTGTCCTGATGACATCATAGAATAATATTGCCCAATTATAAGAACCAAATTCATGTAAACAGCTTCAAGGTTATTTCTTATCTCAATTAAACATTTCGTGTAAATACTTTCAAGGTTATGTTTTTCTTTGTCCTGACATTTTCTACTGCGTCATATAGTTATGAGAAAAACAAGGATGATTCATTGCTTCCTTATAGATAAAAATTCATTTAATACACAAAAGATGCAGGTGTACAGATGAAATTTGATATGGAGGGCTATGTATGACATCCTGATATAAATTTGATTTATTGCTTCCTTATAGATAATACTTTTAACTAAAAATTCCTATCTTTATTTATGTAGTGCGCATTTCACTCGTGAAGAACGTTCTGCAGTCTAGAAAAACTTCTGGAACTTTAGGATAAAGTGGCTGATATATTATTAGAGAACATTCTACAGTTAAAGTGGTTCATGTCCGTGCTAAGTTTCTAAAATATTTTGATAACATCATCCTGCCTTACCAACATTGATACAAGAGAAGTACTGGATCGGGGGGACTGAACCACTTTTACGAGAGGGCTACTGAGCCAAATCTATGTATTTAGATGCGGGATACTGGACCACTAATACAAGAGGGATACTGAGCCACTTTTTACAAGAGGGATACTGAGCCACTTTTTACAAGATGGTTACTGAGCCACTTTTCCAAGAGGAAGATGCATCTCTACTTTACCGACATCAAGACCATTCCACAGCTGGTCATAAAATAATATTGCGCAATTGTAAGTGCCAAATTTGTCTATGCAGCTTCTCTTGGAAAAGTGGCTCAGTAACCATCTTGTAAAAAGTGGCTCAGTATCCCTCTTGTAAAAAGTGGCTCAGTATCCCTCTTGTATTAGTGGTCCAGTATCCCGCATCTAAATACATAGATTTGGCTCAGTAGCCCTCTCGTAAAAGTGGTTCAGTCCCCCCGATCCAGTACTTCTCTTGTATCAATGTTGGTAAGGCAGGATGATGTTATCAAAATATTTTAGAAACTTAGCACGGACATGAACCACTTTAACTGTAGAATGTTCTCTAATAAAATATCAGCCACTTTATCCTAAAGTTCCAGAAGTTTTTCTAGACTGCAGAACGTTCTTCACGAGTTAAATGCGCACTACATAAAAAAAGATAGGAATTTTTAGTTAAAAGTATTATCTATAAGGAAGCAATAAATCAAATTTATATAGACAAAACAGGATGTCATACATAGCCCTCCATATCAAATTTCATCTGTACACCTGCATCTTTTGTGTATTAAATGAATTTTTATCTATAAGGAAGCAATGAATCATCCTTGTTTTTCTCATAACTATATGACGCAGTAGAAAATGTCAGGACAAATCGGCCCGAGGGATGATGACTCATCACCTAGCACTCTTAACCTCCCACACACAGGTACACACACACACCTTCAAACTCACACGCTATATAAATTATATTATTTTAGGACGAAAAACTTTAATTCCGGGGATAACAGATATTAATAGCCTAATATTGTGACGTCAGATATCATATTCCATATTTTTGGGTGAAAAAGTTCCTTTACCCGGATTCAAGTATTTATTTCCGATTCTAGTATTGATTTTCAATATCGATATTGGATACTTCAACACTGTGATTCGTAAGTCAGCACAAGGAGTGAAACCAATCTCACAGTCTTCTACATTCTAGCCGCAGGTTGCTAATCGTACGGAAAAAATGTGAGCCAGAACACCCCCTACCTATCTGCTAATTCATTTCATCAAAGTAGAAAATTGTTTTGCTGCCGCCGCACAGTGGGCTAAAGTGAAAAAGTTCGTGACAAAATCGTAGAACTTTTGACAGGGATGACCTAGAGAGATGCATTTTTTTGAGATTTACAGATGAATAATCACGGAACAGAGGAAAAATACAGAGAAGCTGAAAATATTAATTTTTTACCTTGAAAGTGTAGGTTAAATTTGACAATTTTTGACAAAAAGTTGTATTATTGGATACCATGGGCGCTCAGATATCATATTACATATGTCACACATATATTTTAATAGATTTCGTCATGCTAAATCCAAATATGGGCTTTAAATAAGCCTAGGACTTCCTGTTTGTAAGAAAAATGCAATTGAATTATCTATTTTGATCCTTCATGGCATGAATGATTTCCACTAATGTAAATTTGACTATTTGTCATATTAAAGGGGTTTTCGGGTCGTCGAATTGGAATACAAAGTAAAAATTACAAAATTCAAAATGGCAGAACCATTATGGCGGACTAAAAATGTAAGACCGAGCCGATATGACTGAAAATTACTTGGAGGGGGGGGGGGGGGTTCACTGATTTCGAATCTAAATTTAAAATGAAGGATCCAATTAGACATTTTTACTTCATAGTCAGCTAACTTCACTTCATTAACTGCTGAGGCGAAAACAATGGATCAAATGCACGGGATTCAGTCCATTTTTGCCCTATTTTGCTAATATCATCGTAAAAACTAATTTTTTCAATTGAGTGTATGGAAAAAATAGTTTTTATTTTTTAAGATCTATTTAATGAAATAATAAAATCATAATAATTATTATTCATTACAAAGATATTACAAAAATAAAGCTTTGTCCCATGCATTTGGTTCATTGTTTTCCACTCAGCACTGAACGAAGTGAAGTTAGCTGGTGGTTAAAGTGAAAATACCTAATATGGCGGAATTTCATTGTGAGAATATAACCGATTTCATTAAAAGTCGATACTTGGGGTTTTTTATGTCGCCGATTTCAAATCTAAAGTGAAAATTCAAAAATGTTATGATTTGAATTTGAATTTTCATTTTAAATGTCTGAAGCAATATTATGTCAAACATTTAACGTTTTTGAATTTTCGCTATATATTTGAAATCGACGTCATAAAAAGACCCCAAGTAACGATTTGTAATAAAATCGGTTATATTCTCACAATGGCATTCCGCCATATTGGATCCTTCATTTTGAATTTTTAACTTTAGATTCGAAATCAGCGATCAGACCTCCCCCCCCCCCCAAGTAATTTGCAGTCATGTCGGCTCGGTCTTACAATTTTTGTCCGCCATATTGGATCCGAAATTTTGAATGTTGATATTTTGACTTTAGATTCGTAATCAGCGACCCGAAAACCCCCCGTACAGTAATTTTCAGTCATATCAGCTCGGTCTTACAATTTTGGTCCGCCATTTTGAAAGTTGACATTTTTACTTTGTATTCCAATTCGACGGCCCCAAAATATATACAGGGGTCTGAAGTTTCCACTTTTTCACGCGTTTCTTCACCTTCACGTTAGTGTAACTTCTTTTAGGATGATCCGATTTTACTTTTATCAGAGTGTTTTGGAAAGCTCTTTTCATGTACTATAAGATTATAATAACGATATATATATATATTTTTATTTATTTATTTTATTTTTTTGAAAATCAAAACGCTCGATGGTGCGTTAAAGTCTAAATTTGACCGTGAAAAAATGTCCTTCCCACTTTTTATTGTACATAATTTCAAAGAGTTTACAAAAAGCTATTTTTTGAAATAGAAAAAAAAAGTTTTTAAATATGTTTTTTTTTCAAAAAATCAATTACAATTTTGATTTTCGAAAACAAAATAAAAAATACAAAAAAGTATATATATATATATATATATATATCGTTATTATAGTCTTGAAGTACATGAAAAGAGCTTTCCAAAACACTATAATAAAAGTCCAATCGAATCATCCTAATAGAAATTACACTAACGTGAAGGTGAAGAAACGCGTGAAAAAGTGAAAAATTCAGGTGGGAACACTCTAATGTATTCTGCCTCACATTCACGTTAGTGTAACTTCTTTTAGGGTGATCCGATTGGACTTTCATTATAGTGTTTTGGAAAGCTCTTTTCATGTACTATAAGGTTATTTTAACTATATACATATTTTTATTTAAAAAAAATTTTTTTTTTAATCAATACGCTCGAAGGTGCGTAAGTCTAAATTTGACCGTGAAAAAATTTCCTTCCCACTTTTCATTGTACATGATTTCAAAGAGTTCACAAAAAGCTATTTTTTGAAATAGAGAAAAAACATTTTTAAGTATGGTTTTTTTTCACAAAATCAATTACAATTTTGATTTTTGAAAAAAAAAAAAAAAAAATACAAAAAAAGTATATATATCGTTATTGTAGTCTTAAAGTACACGAAAAGAGCTTTCGAAAACACTAATAAAAGTCCAATCGGATCATTCTAAAAGAAGTTACGCTAACGTGAAGGTGAAGAAACGCGTTAAAAAGTGAAAAATTCAGGTGGGAACACTAACTAATTCTGCCCCACATTCACGTTAGTGTAACTTCTTTTAGGATGATCCATCTCGAATATAAATTGAATTTTCGTCTATGGTAGACAATTCATTATATTCATATATTATATTATATGAAACTTTTCGAATATATTGAGACACGGAGGTTTCTATTTAGGCAAAAATCTCTTGAGAAACGTAATTTTTGATTTTCTTGTCATTTTGTATGGCGTCGCTACTTAAATAAACTCTCAATGAATCCCAAGATCTAACTCTTGAAAAAGCTACGTACAGCTGTCCGTGATTGAACACATCTTTTTTCAGATCAATTCCAATTCGATCGAAAGTTTGACCTTGTGATTTGTTGATTGTCATTGCAAATGCTACTTTGACTGGAAATTGTCTCCTTTTGAATGAAAATGGATAAGTCTTTTCACAGTGCAGTGTTATCCGATTGAGATAAGCGAGTTCGCCCGCTCTACTCTGCCGCCCTGATGAAGAAACTGTACAACTGCATTTTTATCAAAAATGAGTTTTTTATATGGTTGGATTCGTCATGAAAAGACGAATTTAACTATGCTAATCATTATAAAAAATTGTAATTAAATATCGAGATAATTAGGACTTAATTAGCATATCTACAGCGATTTTCGAGAATTCCTCATGAAGAAACAATACATCTGCAGAAATTCTAGCATATCTACACGAATTCCAGGATTTCGGATAGTGCTGAGCCCTCAGATCCTGATAAAAGAAACATATCTGCGCAGATATGTTTTTGCTCATGAGGATCCTCGGTCTTTCTGCAGTCCGATTCCCTGAAATCGAATAGCACAAGTACATGTTAAGTTTCTTCACCCGGATTCGAGGGTAACTTTGAGCCACCGATCCTTCTTTTCAATAGCACATCTGCATTTTTTATTTGACAAGCAAAAATAATTCTAATTGATTAATAATATAATTATTATTTTTAATTATCTGAAATCATTATAGGAATATAATTAATACATTATCATCCTTTTAGAAACTATCGTAACCATTTGGTGATATTAGAAAAATTGTTATTTTTAAAAATAATTCCGAAGCTTTTGATTTTAAAATTGTGAGGTAATTGGACAATGTTTTTAAAAAAATCACTCGCATGATTTTGTTATAAAAAAGCATATAAAAAGGTTATAAATATTGTTGTAAAAATACATTTAATTCGCTGATTTTGCCCGAATAATTTAAGTAAGAGATGAAAAAATTGATCGAGTCCTTTTTTTGACAGTTCAAATTTTGATTTTCCGACATTCTCTTTTTAAATTTTTAATCATATGTACGGTGATATACATAACATATGTAGTCAAAAAGTTTCAATAAAATTTTATGTCAAACAAAAAGTGGGTCCTCTATAGAGGTGTTTGTAGCACTATTTGGATTACAAAAACCCCTATAAAAGACCTAGTTTTTGTTTGACAGAAATGTGCGCGAGAACTTTTTTACTACATATTTTATGTATAATAGTGTGCACATAATTAAAAATGTTAAATAAAAGAATAATCTCACAAAATCAAAATATGATTTTTCAAAAAAGGGCTCGATCGCTTTTTTAATTTTTCACTTGAATTATTCAAGCAACATCAGATAATTAAATCCTGCAAAGAACTGACTTTGAGTAAGAAGTTTAAGTTGAAGTTGTTTGAGGCTCACCGTGTGTTATTTTGAAATGCTATTCATTCAGTTCAGATTTTAATGAATTAAAAAAATGAAAATGTAAACGTTAGGTCTTAGTATTTTTTAATTTCACATAGTTTGAAAATATTATTCTGACTTTCCCAAACTTTTTTTGATTTTTCCAAACTTACTAGTAGTGATATAGTTTCTTAAATTCTTTCATATAAAGAAAAAATAAATAATTTTACCTAAAAAATTGAGAAATGATCATATAAAGTACATTTTTCAGTATATTTGGAAAAAATGGGAAGAGTCAATTCAAAATCGAGTTGGGGAATGATTATTTGGATATTAGTTCTTTTTTTAATGAAGAATTTAAACCTCAATGTATATTCAACTGACAGATCTCAGATTATTTGTAAAAAAAAAATTATTTACTTGGTCTACCGAACCACTCCAAATAATAGCCGTTTTCGTTACAAACAATTTGTTATAAAAAGAATTTTTGGTTTAGAATTCGAATTAGTAAACTAAAAAATTAAATTCAGAACCATTATAACATTTATAGAATATATAGAAAATTGTCGAGTTAAATTTAGTAGAATCTATAAAATGCACATACATATTAAAAATATTTTCCTTTAATGAATATTATTTATTGTTAGAATTTTTTGTTATGCTTGTCAGTCATAAGATGCGTTAATGACACTTTTAAGCGAAATCAAATGGTTTTAATAAACAATTAATAATTTGACCAAAGTCTGTACACTCTTTTGTTTTATTTTGTGCTCACACAATGATTTTAATGATCAAAATATCAAATTAATTACTTGTGTATTATTGATACATTTTGTATCAGCAGATGTATTTTGTATTAGCAGATGTGATTATTAGTCAGGATTCTCGGCGACTTTGTGCATTAATATGTAGCATATGTACAGTTTTGCATATAAATAATTGAAATTCGCCATTTTTTTGTTTCAATGAATAGAGCATTTCCGATTTACCCAAGAACAATATTTTTTTTCTTCAAATACTCTCATACGTTAAAATGTACAGATACGAACGCGTTTTATTGAATATCTCGGTTCTTCTCAAATGCAGTTGTATTGTTTCTTCATCAGGACGCATTTTATGATAATTATTTATTTTACTTACAAGAATTATTTCTAATACCTACTTTGAATTGCGCGCCAACTGCAGCCAACCAGCACGCGGCCCCCAACATTGGCATCACTGCGGACACTGCACACAAACACGCGCGCAGTTGCTTTCTCTCTCTCTCTCTTCTTGTGAATCATAATTAAAATATTTTCTTTTCTTTTTCGTGTAATTAAATAAAATTAATCTGATTAACGTAAATTAATTTTCGTATAAAATTCTATTATGTCAAGATAGTAATGGTTTCAGTAGTTTTATTTTTTTTAATGGTAGTTTTTTTTCTCATTTTATATTTTCAAATTTCGCGGACTTTTACATTGCTATATTCAATTCTTAGAGTCAACCAATAAGAGTGCAGTAAAAGATCTAATGTTAGCTCACTTCTCTCGTTCACATCGATTTTATTGATATTGACGAAAAAAAAGTTTAAAAATATGTTTTTTTTTCAAAAAATCGATTTCAATTTTGATTAAAAAAAAAATACAAAATATATATATATATATATATATATATATATATTTCGTTATTATAGTCTTATAGTACATGAAAAGAGCTTTCCAAAGCACTAGAAAAAAGTAAAATCGGATCATCTTAAAAGAAGTTACACTAACGTGAAGGTGAATGAATGCGTGAAAAAGTGGAAACTTCAGGCCCCTGTATATTGACAACCGGTTTAAAAAATGGACCTGTGGTTTGGTGAATTAATATAGGTCCACTAGGACTATAATTCAGCGAAGTTTCAACGCGATCCAAAGAAAAATTAATTTTAGGTGGGTACATTTGACGGTACTCTGCCCCATCTGTAACATATGTAATATAATATTTGAGCGCCCATGGTATCCAATAATACAAATTTTTGTTAAAAAATGTCAAATTTAACCTAGATTTTCAAGGTAAAAAAAATATATTTTCAGCTTCTCCGTATCTTTCCTATATTCTGTAGTTATTCATCTGTAAATCTAAAAAAAATCCATCCCTCTAGGTCAGGGGTCTCCACAATCCACAGGTGCAGCGTGACCCAGGATCGCACGACCTTTTTCAAGATCTACCATTTTTTTTTCGAAGGGAAACTGAGAGAAAATGTATGACCTTTCGGAAAAAAATCCCTGTTGGAAGGGCTCATTTCTGAAATTTGAACATGGAGGACCCTTTTTTTTTAAAGGGTTCCAAGCGGCTCAAATCAGGTAAAGGATTTTGACAGTTCTGGGTCAGAGCGGAGTAGATCCGACCTACTGGCCTGGGATCCCAAGTAGATACAGGATCTACGTTTGGAGACCCCTGCTCTAAGTCATCCCTGTAAAAAGTTCTACGATTTTGTCACGAACTATTTCACTTGAGCCTAAGACTGAATTTAAAAAGTCCGTGACAAAGTCGTAGAAATTTTGATAGGAATATGATCTAAAAGGATAAATGTTTTTGAGATTTACAGATGAATAACTACATAATAGAGGGAAATTATGAAGTAGCTTTAAAAAATATTTTTGACCTTGAATATCTAGGGTAAATTTGACATTTGTTGACAAAAATTTGTATTATTGAATACCATGGGCGCTCAGATATTATATCGAATATGCTATTTATATTTTTTAATAGATCTTGCCATGCCGAACTATTTTAAACCTTCATGGCCATACCACGCTGGAAACACCAGTTCCCGTTAGATCACTGAAGTTAAGCAGTGTTGGGCGCAGTTAGTACTTGGATGGGTGACCGTCTGATACTACTGCGTTGCTGTTGGCGGTGGTGGGTGTGGTGAGCCCACACTTGTAGTTATTTACTACAAGAAACTATCCACCTAGAAACACTACCCGAATCGGGTAGTGTCACGCTTACCCCTTGAGGCTCGCCGAAAGGGAAATGGCTTAATGGTATATATATATATATATATATATATGGCACGGATGACTTCAAGCTAAGTAAATTATATTATTGGCCTTATTTAAGGGGTTTTGAGGTCGCTGAATTATAATTCAACGTCAAAATTCAACATGGCGGACACAATATGGCTGATTAAAATTGGAAAACCGAACCAATATGACTGAAAATTACTGTACGGGAGTTTTTGGGGTTGCTGATTTCGAATCCAATGTCTAAATGTCAAAATTGAAGATAGAGGATCCAATATGGCGGATCAACATTATAAGAATACCGCTGCGAAGTACTATGGATGTATTCACTATGGGTGTATTTATTTGTGCTAATTTTATGAGCATTTTGCTTTCTCATAGAGGGAGGTTTTTCTCTAACAATAGACACAAAATTGATACTTTGAATATTTTTCAAGCTTACGTTTCTCTCTTACCGAAAATCTTATTTTCAGAAAATCACAGATCCCGCCAAAATGTCAGTCGACGTGTTCTATCACAATGAATAATGTATTTTTTTAACTTTCTAAGTCGCTATTGATTAATCAAGAATGGTCATCATTGTTAAAAAATTGAAAAACGACATAGTAGGTCATGAAAGGTTTTTCAATTGGACAATCGTCGCGATGACGCGAATAAATATATCATATACATCTGTTATATCATCTATTATATTCGCAATATTAATAAATTTTTCTTCATATGAAGAAGATAAACAATATATTTTTTAAATTTATAAATCGGTATTGCTAAATCATGAGAGGTCATGGAAGGTACCTCAATAGATCATTCGACGTATCTCGAAGACGCGAGCAAACATGTCAGATACAATACTGTAGTATTTTAAAAAGAGACAAAGTTTTTCTCATATAAACAAAGTAGAATTTTTTGGAAACTTCGTAAATCGGTACTGGTGGGTCAGACAAGGTTAAAAAATAGGTCGATCGATGCGTCTCCAAGATGCGAAAAAATACACTAGATATAGTATTGTTGTATTTTGAATCTGAAAAAAGTTTTTCTCATATAAACAGAATAAACCATTCTTTGAAACTTCATAATCGGTACTGGTTGGCCATAAAAGGTTCAGCAATAGGTCGATCGAAGCATCTCGAAGACGCAAACAAATACAGTATATATTACATATGAGAAGTTGTAGGCTCCGGAAGCTACGATCATGGTTCCTTAAAGCAACCAATCCCGACGCAACTGGAACGTGTACATCATCCGCTTCTGCTAGCCGTCTAGCTAGCCGTCTAGCTAGCCGCGAATGACCTTACGCGGCAGGCGGGACAGTTGGAGATGAAGGTTTCACCTCTGGATACTTTTTTAGAGTTACCAATCTTTGTAGAATGTTATGAGGAACAGTGTTGATGGACCAGATGAAGTGATCCCAGAAAAACAGCCTTTTGCATCCGGTCACTTGTCTTTTGTCAGATGTTATGACAAATCTGGTCGCCACAAGAGCATAAGCTCTTTTGTGCATCTCACTATTTTCTGATGCACCTTCAGGCACTCAAGGAGCTTAATAAGTAGCTCATGGTTCGTGTTATCGAATGCCTTACGGTAGTCAATCCAAGCCATGGACAGATTGCGTCGATACCTGATCGAGTCCTGGGTAATACACCTGTCTATTAACAGGTCCTCCCTGCAACCTGCCAGACCTCTCTTGCATCCACGTTGTTCAACTATTGCACTCCATACCGGCTCGATAGATGTTAATATCCTCTCTTTAAGGATGCCAGTGAATAGCTTGTGGCTGATGTTGAAACAAGCTGTGGGCCTGTAGTTCTTTGGACTTGAAAAATCTCCTGCCTTAGGGATATATAAATATACGAGCTAGATGGTGGTGCGTAGAAGTAAACTTCTTCCATCAAAAGTTGTTGATTTTATCTGGCCCTGGCGCTGAAAAGTTCTTAGTTCTAGCGATAACTTTCCTCACTCCTTCAGCAGTAATTAGTGGACACTCTTCCTCTGGACCTTGTAACCTTTGCCTTTGGCAAAAGTTACGAAAGAGTGATATATCTGAAGCGTCTTCATTTAGCTGATAAGTATCTCCATATACTTGCTCCCAGAGGACTTGAATCTCTTCTCGACTAGGCGGATTTTTAACGGCACGTGACGTTTTATTGAACAGACGGGAAGGATGAGTAGAAAAGGTGGAATTTTCCTGAATCCACTTTACTCGCCAAAGTTGGACTTTTTGGATTTATAATTCCTATAATTTTTTGCGTCCAGTGCTGCTTGATGGTCAACAGTTTACACTTGTTTAGCGTGTGATTTGCTTCCCTTAAGTTTCGAGCAAGTGCCCTAACTTTTGGAGTGAATTTTTTATTTAATATTATGTAGCTCATCACGCACTGAATATTTGATGCATGCCGTCTCTCCGTTTCAATTTTGAACATCCTGAGAAAGACTTTTTGGTGGATAGATCTCCTACTTATCGTGTTGGCATTATCGGCTATCTGCAAAGGTGGTCTTGCTGGAACGGGTGGAATGTTCGCTGGATGATGTTGCTCTTCTTCTTGTTGATAAAGAGCTTCATATCCGTTTTTTCGCAAAAAGGATATCTGATTTCTTAAATTCTGAGGCGCTTGATGAGCATATTCCGGGTGCATATCGACCCAAAGGTCATGTAACCTCTGCATGGATCCTCTTCGTGCCGGTGAGCTTCTTTGCCAACAGGTAAGGATGTCCCTCCGGAGTTGGTCCGACCATTTAAATCGATGTTCTCGCGTTTGTCTGGGGCCATTGCCTGGTCGTTGCCTCAGTTCGGTCCTATTGCCACTCCCAACTGAAGCATGGCATCCATCCGAGAGAGGCCTCCGAGAGGTGGCACTGCGTGATACTGGTGTCGTAACCGCATAATTCGTTGCATTGGGGAGTTAGCCCAAAGCAACGAAAGCGAGGCCTTTTTCCTTCAGTTGTCCTTCAGTTAGGTTTACTGCTCCGCTTAGGGCCGTCTTCGTCGAGTGGCCAGCCCTATAGGCGTGTTGCTCCTTGTAAAGTGGCCTACTTGACAAGACCTTAAATCCTTGGGTAAGGTATAGCCCATCCTACCTGCTTTCGGAATAAAGACTACTCTCGTACCCCTCCATGCCGCCGGGACATGTCCCATTGTCAGACTAGCCCTAGCAAGTCTCACTAGCGGCCCTATGATGATCTCTACAGCCCTCTGTAAGAGGACGGGATATATGCCATTTGGGCCAGGAGACTTGTAAGGACTGAAGGACTTGAGGGCCCACCTGACCCTGGCGGGGGTGACAATCTCATTGGCTAGCTGCCGTTTCGGGCTTAGTTGGGCCGCAGGAGACTGTGGTTACCTCTGAGGTGTAGTCCCCTTTCCTCCAAACCTTGAAAAGCCCGGGAAATCTAACATGATCAGGTGAGCCAAGGTATCCCAATCCGACTCTGAGTACCCCCCGCCGGGCAATTTCAGAGTGCCGAGAGTAGCGTCCGGATTCCGAGAAAGCAGCTCATCCAGTCTAGCCGCCTCAGCTCCCTTCTCGATGTCTGTGCAAAAGTTGGTCTAGCTCTCTTGCTTTGCCTTACGTATTGCACACCTGTATCCATCCCTCATCTTTGTGAATGAGGTCCATAGTTCCTTCGTTTTGCCAGTACTGGCACGTCGGAACCTCTCTCTGGTTTCCCTGCGAAGCTCTTCGAGTTTCCCATGTCACCAGTGTGTCTCCCCAGCCTTTCGGACTCTTGTATGTCGACAATTACTTTCATAAGTAGCTTTGATGGCTTCCGTGAAAATTTTGACTGCCATCTCCAGGGTATCCATGTCTCGAATTGACCTGGGAACCTCTGAAAGTGCACGTTTTAGTTCCGTCGAAAACTGATCCCAGTCCGTTCTTCTTGGATTTCTGACCCATTTAGGGCCAGCGGGTACAATGGATTCCAACACTAACTCTATCTGTGAGTCATCTGAGAGAGTTGGTTCATCTGAATCTCTCCACCTCTTGATATTATCTCTAAAACTACTGTTACAGAGAGTGATGTCAATGACTTCCTCCCTGACCGAGTTACGGAACATCGGGGTGTTCCCCGTGTTAAGAATATCTAAATCAGTGTTGATTAGGTATTCCAGTAGGTCATTACCTCTTGAGTTGATGTCCGTACTTCCCCACAAAGTATGGTGGGAATTAGCATCGCATCCCAGCAGAAGAGGAATACACCTTACCTTGCAATATTCCACCAGTGTACATACCTCCACTGGTGAATTGGTATCGCTGTCATAAGGAAAATAAGCCGATCCCAGAACTAGCCTTCCTATTCCTTTGAGATCCGTGGCTATCACAATCAGGTCTCTCGAACATAGCTCAAGCAGCGGGATAGCGTTAACTCCCTTCGCCAGTATGCAGGCCCTTGGTTTGACCGCCTTGGGGTCCCTGTAACAAAAAAGACCAGCCCCACTAATCCCGTTATGGTATCTCGAACTAACCAAGGTTTTTGGATTAGCGAGATACCTTTGTGCCTCGCAGCCATGCCCCTCTGCAAAACTGCAGAGGCGCCTTTGCTGTGATGCAAGTTAATTTGGGTAATGGTTAGATCAGGAGCAGTCATTTAGGTCTGCTCCCGATCTTCATGTGTCCTAACAGGCTCCTCCTGTCCCTGGCCGGCAACCCTAAAGTTGACCTGTCCAAAGTGATAGAAGAGCCTGTTGTTAAGGGCCGCA
The DNA here is from genome assembly GCA_932195095.1 of Andricus curvator. NCBI lineage: Eukaryota > Metazoa > Arthropoda > Insecta > Hymenoptera > Cynipidae > Andricus > Andricus curvator. The sequence continues at coordinate 68,919 of CAKNYM010048007.1, forward strand.
AGAGCCCTCGCCTGGGACTCAGGAATCTGCACAACTAGGAGATTCCTGCTGCCTCCTACCGTGTCCTCTTCCTGAGGGCTATCATGCCTGACGATTCGCCAGGACGCTGTCTTAAGTGAGGGATTGAATCCCTCCAACCGCCGGAGTACCACAGACGAGTCTTCCAGTTTACCCGGGAACCACGCCGTAGCCCTCACCATCTTCTGGAGCAGACATGCCCAACTCGGGGAAATTCCCTGCGAGAACACATGTTTCGCGTCCCCTACTCTTTCTCATAGAGAGCGAGAGAGGTGGTCGACGCATGCGCGTGGTAGACGCGTACGTCACAGAGTAGAGATTCTCCCACGCGTCTACCACCTCTATCGCTCTCTAGGAGAAAGAGTAGGGGACGCGGAACATGTGTTCTCGCAGGGAATCTCCCCGAGTTGAGCATGTCTGTTCTGGAGCAACTCGATCCCACCCACCTTAAGAGCTGCACCTTGTCACGGCTGTGTCTCGACCACTGCTTTGAGTAGTCAAGCTTTAGTCGCTAGGTTGGCTGCCACAAATACAAAGACCCCTCCACTGCAGCAGGAGGTCACGAATTTTGGCCATTGATCTGAGGACACTCTTTCTTTCTATATAGTATTGTTAAACCATTTTTCTGAAACTTCATGAATAGGTACTGGTGGGACATAAAAGTTTTAACAATAGGTCGATCGATGTGTCGCGAAGACGCAAACAATACACTACATATCGTATTGTTGCATTTTAAATATCAACAAAGTTTTTCTCATATAAATAAGATAAATTGTTTTTTTAAATCTCGAAACTAAAAAACAAAACAACGATTTGTCCAAATTTCAATACCGTAGCACTTTTACTTTCCGAGATATGGTGGTGAACAGAAAAAAGTTACACACACCCACACGGATATTCAAAAACAATTGTGTTGCCGAGCTCCTGGGGTCGAATTATATCGAAATATGTAAAAAAAAGTAGATTTGCAAATGTAGATCATTACAAACTTCCCTCTACGAGGAAGCAATATAACCGATTTTATTAAATATCGTTTTTCGGGGAACTTTCATGTCGCCGATTTGAAATCTAAAATCCAATTTTAAAAGTTGAAAATGTATCCACTATGGCGAACTGAACTTGTAAAATTGAAACAGATTTGATTAAAAAGTGCTACTCGGGAGTTTTTCTGGTCTCTGATTTCAAATCTGAAGTCTAAATAATAAAATTTGAAATGGCGGATCCAATACGGAAGAAAGTGATCGGTTTAATCTAAAAATGTTTATATCATGCAGAATCTCGATTTCGGAATTTTCATGCTTTTGATGTGGATTTTTGTGGCTTGATGAGCTGTCGAAACTCACTGCCATCATCAGCTGAATGACGCAAATCGTACTCTTCCGAATTTAAAACATCCATTCACCCATACCAATAAATTAGAATAAGATAGAAAGACGGCGTCAACGGACCCACGTTTCTATCAAATTTGGACGAACCGGGACGGCATCGAATGACGGCATCATCGGACCTAATTTTACAAATTTAATTGACTCACACAGACAGTTCTACGAACGGATGTAAAACCCTTTCAGATTTTTACTCGATGGAAGACAGAACGCGAATTTAAGTGACATAACTATGTACATACGCGTAGCCATTTAAATTGAAACCCAGCCGAGATCGTTTCCTACCATGAAGGATGTGTCGATTCTGCAAATCAGCTTAGTGCACCCAGAATAGAAACGGCAAATCGGGCCCAGTGCAGTTCTCTACGGAGTGCGACGGTCCAGGGAAAGGTGTGAACCTGACAAGTTACATCCTATCCCAAAAACGAGAAATCTAACCCTTGCCCGATCCTTCCTTCTCTCTGGCGAATTGAATGTGGCGGTAGCTATAAGTCAGGGTAAGTCGAATATACAATCAGTTTTGTTTTCTTGATTCCTTTGGAATTTTACCATCTGTTTTCTATTTAATTTTCTTTTAATATGAATAAATTAAAATGTAAAACTAGAGTCAGTACGTCACTTATTCAAAAGAAAACCATTTTCATCATTAAAATTAAACGGTAACAAGGCAGCTGAAAAAGGAAACATCTTAAATTAATAAGATGGTAATCACGATCCCACAAAATTAAACAAATTAATTTGGCAACTTAAACCTCCGGTACATTATAGTAGTTAGAGCTCTTTCACAGGTTCTTAACCCTCAAACGGCACACTTCAACCCAACATACGTAAACGGCACACTAGTGCGAATTGGGATTTTGTGATATCAGCTGAATATTTTAAGATGAAAATAAAGTTCGAAATATTCGTATAAATATATGATTTTTGGGTAAAATTCCTCGCCCAATCCGTTGGGGCAGCTTAAATTTATGGAACATTATATCAACTTATAACAAAATTGTTATTAAAAAAAGGTGTTCTTGAAAAATAGACATTTTCAACAAAAAAACATAATTTTTTCAAAATTAAAGGTATTGAAACGAAACTAACGCGATTCTTCTTTTAAATAGATGTTCTTTCATGAAAAAAATATGCCAATCCGATAAAATTATAATAAATATTTTTCCCGATGCGTCAGATTTTTTGTATTTTCGTATGAAGTATATCACGAGTTCAGGACAGCACACATTGTTATTTTTGTAGTATACAAGCATATTATTGCAAAAATAGCGTTTTTCATGTCAAATTTTGAAATTATTCCTTTTTTAATGACTTTGTGAAGCTCTCCATGTGGCTGATTGGTAAAAAGATTGATCAGTGAACTGTGTCAGGGCGGTGATGTGCGATGTGAGGGTGCGTTAGGAAAGAGTAAAAGTACATAGAATATTTAGAGAAAAGAACAAAGTTTTATTACCTATGTTTTAGAAAAAATTAACATTATTTCATTGTGAAACTATTCTTCAGACTCCTCTGCTAATGCCTGTAGAACAGTCCTAGAACTTCGCAAATTGTAAAGACGTCCTTACTCCGCCATTCTTAATATAAAAAAAAGATTGTTGAAAAAATATTATCATATCAATTTAGAGTCTAACAATAGTGAGTAATTGTAAAATTTGTGCTTTTCATGTCATATTTTTACTGGTATATGAAATGTTATTTATTATTGTTTATAATATTTCTTTTTATTTATAGACATAGTTATGAACAAATTAACTTACCTTTTTATGAAAGATCTTGTTTCAGGTACAGAAACAACGCTTTACAATTTTTCATAAAACACGATTTGGCACCTTCTAACGGCACACTAGTGCGAATTTGCACCACTTAAAACTTTTACAGTGACTTACTCGGCTGATTGCAGGCGGATGAATATCTGTTTATGCCTCGTGTACTTGTGGGTGTATGGACATATTTAACGTAGTGGGAAGAGACATTGAAAATAGTTCTAGAAAGAATATCGGCGCTTTGAAATTTTTGCTGGTGCGAATTCGCACTAGTGTGCCATTTGAGGGTTAATATTAAAAATTATTATCTCGTACGTAACAGAAGGTATGCTTTATATTGAATATACATCCGATTCCCTCATATTTAAGTAAATACGTGCGTAATTAAATAATCATTGATCTGATATTTTTCGAAAGAAAATTCAAGAATAATATGGAGTTCAATGTTTTTATTTCTGAAATAGAAAAAAAGATAAATTTTTTTGAAGTTTCTTCATTCTTGGCTTTGTTATAAAAAGAAAATGTTTGCCTTTATGTTACTAAAAGTTCAAGCCGACACCAAGAAGTGAAGAGATTCGAAAATCAGCTAGTAATTGCATAAATTAAAAAAGAAGGACTTAAAAATCAGAAGATAGTGCGTTTTAAAAATGGAAAAAGTTAGTTTAATAAAAAAAAACTAATAACCTAAAAGTCTAAAGAGACCTTTGAAAAGAAGTAAAAAACTTCGGAGAAAGCTTACTATTTTGGAATTTATCAATATTTTCAAAAACGTTAAAATATGTTTAGAAACATAATTATTTTCTGAACTATCATAATTCAGTGTTCCGCTGAACCGGGAATTTTTTGAGACCGGAAAATGACAGTGAATTTATTTTTGACTGGAATTTTTACAAGTTTTTAGAAGAAAAATACATCCAATCACTTGAAATATCACAAGATATATAATGCAATTTAAAATAAGTTTGATTTCAACTTTTTTTTCAAATGCTTAGTTGAATTGTTAACTTTTTGAATTATGAAATCATTCAATTTACAATGTTTAATTCTAAAATCTTTTACCATCAAAATTTTCCATTTTAGATGGCTCTAAGGTCGTATCCTTTCTAGTCAAAGGATCGATAGGCCGTGCTTTCGCAGTCTCTATGCATACTGAACATCGAGATCAAGGAAGCAAGGAATTTTAAAATGCAGTTTTGAAGACTTACACAAGAAAAGAATAATAGCTTTCGAAATTGAAACTTGTTGACAAAAAATGTTTTAAGTTGATCAACTGTAAATATAAATTAATTAATGAGGCTTAAAGGGACTCGAGTCGAGTCCTGGCAATACAGTCTTCTTCAAGCTACTCTGCGAACCATGAAGCAAGCAGTAGCAGGTGCAATTAGAAACTGAGACATTAGAACGAGAAAGGAGAGACAGTGCAGAGCAAAGTAGTATTAAAATTTGATTAATTTTAAATTCATACTTGAAGCTTTTGGAGACATATTTTTTTGATCAAGTATCATTTGTCGATTAAAGTAAGTAACATTAATGCCGAAATATCCTTTATAGATGAGCAATCTATAATATTTAGAAAAGGGCCGATTTTTTGTCCTGAAAAGTACACATTATCTCGTAGTAAATGCTCTAGCCTCATTGAGAATAGAAGTATTTGACAGCTTCCAAAAGACTTTAAAAAAGTTCGCCGTTGGATGTATAGCCGTGTCTCCAAACATACTCGACTTAATAATGTTCAGTCCTAGCCAGACGACGCTTCGTAAACTGATTTACTAATACAGAAAATTTCCATGAATGCAATTTACCTGTGACACCGATAGACAATCTAGGGAGGGTAATACGTAATTAAAATTTTCTGAAAAACGCCCTTATTGGTGTATTTTCCTCCAATCACATGAAGAAGAATATGAACATAAATTGACTGTAAATTAAGGGAAACTTGTCTCGTGTCAAGTTGGCATCACCTTGCTCTTATTGGTGAATTTTCCTCCAATCATGTGAAGAAGAAAAGGACCCCGCACGAAATATGAGTAAAAGGCCTTTCGGTCAAATTCGCTATAACTTTGGGGAATAATTCTTGATGTGATTCTGATCAAAATTTGTTATGGGCATAACCCCCAATAATAAAGTGTTTAGGTATTAGAAGCTCCGGAAGTTAGTAGAGTGTGTTATTCTATTGTGCTTGTGGTGACCGATACCTACAAGTATATACTTATTTACGACTGTAGTGTTATTCTTATGTGATTGCGTGTAAACAAGAGAAATCCCCTGTGTTTGTGTGTGAGTGTGTGTGTGTGGGGGGGGGGGGCGTATTATATTTGTGTGTGAAGGGTGTGAAGATAGTTCGTGTTTTGTGTGAGGTTGAGTCAGAGAGTATAACTTTAAATGAAAGTGATGGGTAACGTTGTAGAAGAGTGATTAGGGGGAGACTGATATGTGCCAATTTGGGGGGGGGGGGGGTAAAAGTTTTTTGTTCGTGTTTGGGTGCAAGTGTTTGTATGAAGAGAGGAAGTTAGTGTATATGATTGACTATGTTTGAAGAGGTTGTTATGTGGGAGGGTCAGTGGGTTGGTATGATGTGATCAAGGAGGGGGGATATGTATTAAATACGTAAGAAAGTACAAGTCTCAGAAGAAAGAGAGGGTGGTGATTAATATACTGTATGTTGGTCTAAAGATGTTTGGTATCTTGTGTATGACTGGGTACATGAAACCGTATGTATGATGGGAGTACTAGATTGGTGTGATAGTGAGTAAGGTTGAAGTGTGTAACCCCTCTTCCTTATTTTTAATCGCTCTCATCTACACCCTCTCTTTCTGCTGAGATTTGTACTTTCTTACCTATTTAATACATATCCCCCCTCCTTGCTAACATCAAACGAACCCACTGACCCTCCCACATCACAATCTCTTCCAACATAGTCAATCACTTACACTAACTTCCTTTCTTCATACAAATACTTGCATCCAAACAAGAACAAAAAACTCTTCCCCCCCCCCCCCCACACACACACATTTGCACATATCACTCTCTCCCTAATCACTCTTCTACACCGTTACCCTTCATTTGAAGTTATACTCTCTGACTCATCCTCACACAAAACACGAACTATCTTCACACCCTTCACACACAACAAATACCCCCCCCCCCCCCACACACACACATTCCCACACAAACACAGAGGATTTCTCTTGTTTATAACCAATCACATAAGAATAACACTACAGTTGTAAAGAAGTATATACTTGTAGGTATCGGTCACCACAAGCACAAGAATAACACACTCTACTACCTTCCGGAGCTTCTAATACCTAAACACTTGATTACTGGAGGTTATACCCATAACAAATTTTGATCAGAATCACATCAAGAATTATTCCCCAAAGTTATAGCGAATTTGACCGAAAGGCCTTTTACTCATATTTCGTGCGGGGTCCTTTGACTTTTTTATGTATGCACATTTTTTTAACGACGAATTGATTTATTGTTGTCATCCATGTTTTTTTGGTTTCAGGTACTCTTTACTGTTTTTCAGGAATCACTTCAGAAATCAATTCTTCGTTAAAAAAATGTGCATACATAGAAAGCTTCAAGTCTGAATATTATAGATTGCTCACCTGTAAAGGATATTTCGGCATTAATATTACTTACTTTTATCGAGAAAGTGATACTTGATAGAGCGATAATAAAATTATCTTTATAATTTGTGGGTTAACATTTTTTATGCGCATTTGTGGGATTTTTATATGCTCGTCCTAATGAGAAGGTATTGGTTTTATGTAAAATTTGACTTAGTCGGTTTTCATCAAATCTCTACGTTTTGAGGCCCTTCGAGTCAGAAAAAATTATTTTATTTTTAATTTGGGAGAGGGTGGAGAATATGAAAGAAGAGAAAGCGGGAGAGCGTAGGAATGACAAGGAGGAGAGGGCGGATAGCGAAAGGATAAGGACAATGCAATTGAGGCTGGAGAGAAAAGAGAAGGCAGACAGGAGTAATAATATTGCGATATGAGGGTTGAAGCTAAAGAGCGGGGAAGAAAGGGAGGGCGTGGAAGCGCCGCTACAGAGCATAGGGTGGTTTAAAGGCAAGGTAGGGAAGGTTAGGCTGGAGGGGAGAAAGTATAACGAAGTGGCTGTTGTGGAGTTGGAGAGCTGGGAAGAAAAGTTGGGGGTTATGCGAAATGAAAATAGGATAAAGGATAAGGGGAGTTTCATCGATCATGATTTGACGAAGTAGGCAAGGGACGTGCAGAGAATGCTGAACGACAGGGCTAGGAGGGAGACGAGTGAAGGGAGAGCGGCGAAGGTAGGATATCAGAAAATAAAGAGTAGACGAGAAAGTGTGGGTGTTGGACGAGGAGAAAGAGGTGTTGAAGGAAGTGCAGGGGAATTTGTATCCTAGGAAATAAGGGGAGGGGGTAAAGCAGGGTGGAGGAGTAGTGAAGGTTCTTTTCCTGGAACGTAGCAGGGGTAAAGAAAAAAGATGAGGAGTTCTGGAGGTATATCCAGGAATTTGATGTTGTGGGACTGGTAGAGACGTGGGTAGAGAAAAAAGAATGGGATAGAATAGAGCCAAAGCTGCCAAGGTGGTATAGGTGGAGACTACAGGAGGCGGTCAGAGTGAAGAAGAAAGGAAGGGCTAGTGGTGGAATTATAACGGGGGTTAGAGACGGATTAGAGAAAGGAGTTCATGGAGAGGGTGAGGGGGAGTGCGTGCAAATGAGGGCATAATGAGAATTAAAGAAAGGGTGGAAGATTTGCTATGCGAAAGAGAGGAGGGTATGGTGATAGAGGCTGAGCAGTGGCGAATGGTATGGTAGAATCAGACATCAGCCATTATGGTTGTGGATAAGGGAGGAGAGCGGCGGAAGACAAGGTGGGAAGTAGTGTCGACTGGGGAGAGGGCGAGCTGGACGAGGGAGGCGATAGAGAAGTATCAGGAGCAGTTAGGGAAGGTACGCTTTGAACGGGAGTCGGTGGAAGAGATACGGGAGGATTTGAAAGAGAAAGTGAAAGGGTCTGTGCAAAAGAACGTATTCAGGAAGAAGAAGAAAGGAATCGTGAAGCCGTGGTGGGATAGGGAATGTAAAAACATGAAAAGGAAGGTGAAGAGGAAGTACAAGAAGTTGAAAGAGGGAACTGCGAAAAGGGAGGAGTACGTAGAAATAAGGAAGGGATTTAGATTGATGTGTAATAAGAAAGAACAGGAAAAGCAGAAAGATCTAGAAGAGGGGTTGGGAAGTTTTAAGGCAGAGGGGGAAGTGTGGTAGATAATAAATAGGTTTAGGAAGCGTAGAGTGGGGATAAACGAGAAGATAGGGAGTGTGGCGTGGAGAGAGTTTTGTAAAGAATCATTTCAGCGCTCAGATTCAAGGAAGAGAGATGATGGGAGTAGAAGAACGAGGGAGGCAGAGATGGAGGAGTTGAATGACGATGAGATAGAGAAACAGATAAGGAAGTTAAGAAGGTCAAAGGCAGAAGGGCTGGACGGGGTAGAGAACGAAGCGTGGCTGTTTAGTATACAAGAGGTTAGGGAGAGACTGAAGGAGGTATTGAAGAAATTATGGAGGAGGGAGGGATTCCCAGGAAGGTGGGGAAAAGGGTTAATAGTACCACTGTATATGAAAGGAGATAGGGTTAGGCAGAAAAATTATAGAGGGATTACGCTAATGAATACGGCGTATAAAGTATACGTGATGGTGGTGGCGGAGAGGCTGCGGAAGGATGTCGAGAGGAAATTAATATTGCTAGAGACGCAGGCGGGCTTTAGGGCGGGTAGGAGTACTATCGACAATATTTACGTTTTGCAGCACGTGGTGGATAGAGAAGTAGCGAATAAGAGGTCGAGAGTTTACGCGTTTTTTGTGGATCTCAAAGGCACGTTTCCTTCGGTGGACAGGGATAGGTTGTGGGAGGCGATGGGGGAGAGGGGAGTGTAGAGAGGGTAAGGGAGATATATGAAGAGACCAGTGATACAGTAAGAGGAGAGGAGGGGATATCGGAGGGATGCCTCCGATATCCCCAGGGTGCCCGCTTAGCCCAACGCTTTTTGCGATTTTAATCGCGGATATGGAAAGTAAGCTGGAGGCCGGAGTGTTAGGAGGATTTAGGGTCGGAGGGTTTAGAATCTGGTCACTAGCGTATGAAGGTGACATAGTGTTGCTGGCAAGAAGCAAGGACGCCTTAAAGGAGATGATAAAGAGGTTAAAAACATACCTGGATAAGAATACGTTAGAGCTGAATGCGGAAAAGTGCAAGGTTATGATCTTCAGAAAAGGAGGTGGAAGGAATAAGGGAGGGGAGTGGAAGTGGAAGGAAAAGGCGGTGCAGGAGGTGAAAGAGTTTGTGTACGTGGGCTTCTTGTTTCGGTGGAATGGGGGAGTGGAGGGTCACATAAAAGAGAGAGTGAGGAGGGCAAATGTGGTGATGAGGCAGGTGTGGGGCTTCGGAAAGAAGTTATTCGCAGATGATTTTGGAAGGGGAATGAAATTTTTTGACTCGCTAGTGATGAGTGATGAGAGGTATGTAATGTGGACACTGGCTTTGGCAAGGAACACGCCTAATTATATTGTCAGGGGGGGCGACGGGGAGAACGAGTGGGGAGAGGCTGCAAAAACAAATGGCAATTTGTTTTACTTCAATTTAATGATTATTTTAATCAGTAGAGCTAAAAATGTAAATAATAATTATCTCGGCTCTGGATAGAGATTTTAAGATAAACTCTAGCTTAAAAGAAGCTTCTCGATTCAGCGTTTTCATCTCAAAAGTTGAGCGGTCCTTTCTCAGCTTTATCCACTTTAAGCGTGAAATAGATCCCTTCCAAAAAAAAGGGTCAAGCTCCCGTATGCCATAGGCATAGACTGAATCTCCTCTTCACTGCGCATGAGATATTACGAATTTTCAAACCGTCATTCAACCTTTAAAGTTCAAATTGTTTAAACGTCTAATTAAACAAATAATTCAACAATTTTCTTCCCCTGCAAATCGTGAAAAGTTTTTATATTTCGGGATAAATGATAAAAATTTGATGAATACTAAGAGTTAGAACTTCTTGTTTAACATTTTCTGTAATTTTTTAAACAATTTTTATTTGTTTAAACAATTTTTTCTTCCCTAAATCGTGAAAAGATATTATTTTATTTTCAAATAAGTTTCAATTGTTTAAACAATCATTATTTGTTCGAACAATTTGTTCCCCCTGCAAATCGTGAAAATTTTTATCTTTCGGGATATATGATATGTTTCCGGATAAATGATTGTTAAAAAAAAAAAAGATTGTTGAAACAATTGGAAATGATTTGTTTTATTCAGGTTGAATCATTTGTTTAATTAGTCGTTTGAACAGTTTGAACTTTAAAGGCTGAATGATGCTTTGAAAATTCGTAATGTCTCATGTACAGTGTAGAGGAGATTCAGTCTACGCATATGGCTTACGGGAGCTTGACCCTTCTTTTTGGAAGGGATCTGTTTCACGCTTAAATTGGACAATGCTGAGAAAAGACGTTTTTTCAATACGATTTTTCCGGTATTGAAAGTCATTAAGATCGTAATTATTCCGACGCTTTTAATTCAGACATTAATAATTTTCATTGACTGTTCAACTTTTGAGATGAAACCGCTGAATCGAGAAGCTTCTTTTAAGCTAGAGTTTATCTTAAAATCTCCTACCAGAGCCGAGATAATAATTTTTTACATTTTTAGCTCTACTAATTAAAACAATCATTAAATTGAAGTAAAACAAATGGCCATTTGTTAAGTACATGTTGCAGAATACTCATGGATTCTTTCAAATTCCTGGTACCAATCTGTGAACGTGGGGAGGACTTCACAGTCGACGTAGTGAAAGCTGAGGGTCATTTCTCCTGTTTTTCACACATTTTCTGTCACAGGAAAGACAAACAAGTTTTGACCAAAATCAAACTGACATCGTTTTACAAGTATAATGTTGAAGAATGTTTCTGTCTTTGACCCAACGAAGTGTGTCAGTGTGCTTATGTGAAGGTGTGACATTCAACGCTTATTGGATTTTTTTTATATTCCGACTAGCACATTTTACTAACCAGTTAGTGATTCGGCACACCCCGCAGTAGGATAAAAAGCACCTTTTCTGGACAAAAATCGACCGACAGTACAATTCTTAACGCATTTTTTTCTTTTTTATAAGTAACCGTAAGTCTTCCAGGTATAACGAGTGACTGCGAATATTTTACTCTGAGTAAACATGTCATTTATTAACAAAGTTTACCATTTCTTGTGTAACTTTTCTGTGACAATATTCCTCTTAAGATTTTCAAATTAATTAAAACAGGTCAGAAATCAATGTAATGACTAATTAAAAATAATGTCCAGCAGGTCAGAGTAAGAAAAAAAATTGTTTATAATTTTATAAACAAACTATAGAACAAAAGTCATTTTTCGTGATTCGCAATGATTAAATCCATGGATTTTGTGTGAAATATTACAGATGATAATGTGCGCTTAGAATTAGTTAAGAACAGCTGCTGTTTACCAATTATTTGAGCCATTTTTATAAGCAAGTGCACACTTTAATCATATTTTCATGAATAGGCTTAATTTTTTGCGGAATCATCTTGAAATGTTTTGCCAAAGACTCATTACTGTCATATTTTTCATATTTACAAAAACTGTTAATTATATAAACAATTTTTGATGAACAAATGCACATTCTGACCAATTTTTTCATGAGTAGGTTTCATTTTTTTGAAGAATGGACTCAAAATGACGTGTCAAAGACTCCCTGCTGTGATATTTATCATGGTGATAAAAGCTACTAATTTACTTGCTATAATCTTATAAATAAATAAAAAAAAAAAAATATTAAATTTATATATATATATATATATATATATATATATATATATATACATATACATATATATAATATTAAATTTAAAATAAACTTGCTATAATAATAATTTAATTTATATAATCCAATAAAAATGGTAAAAATGTGCATTTATTTATAAAAATGGTTTATAGAATTAACTGTTTTTGTCACTATAAACAATATGACAGCAAGGAGTCCTTGACAAGACATTTCGAGTTGATTCCGCAAAAAAATGAAGCCGGTGTTTGAAACAATTCTGAAAATGTACATTTGCTTATAAAAATTGTTTATATAATAGATAAACAGCAGCTATTCTCAACTAATTGTAAGTGCAAATTATTGTCTGTCACATTCCATACATCATCTATGGACTCAAAATAGCTATCATTGCGAATCACGAAAAAATGACTTTTGTACAATAGTTTGTTTATAACATTATACTTTTTTTTCTTACTCATACCTACTGGACATTATTTTTAAATTGGCATTAGGCATTGATTTATGACCTGTTTTAATAAATATTTCAAAAATGGTATTACTGAAAAGTTAGACAAGTAAAAGTTTAAACTTTGATATGCTTCTTACTTTTTGGTGGGATTTGTTGGAAGTAGTAAGAAGGATATTCGTCAGGGATAATAGATTTTCATCTATGGAGAGGAGGTGAGAAGGAGTTATCTCATGGCATAGAAAGAGACAGGAGAGGTAGGGGAACCAAAGGAGGGAGTGAGGGGAAATGTTGCCTTTTTTGTAGAGGAGGGATGTATGGTGGATAGATTTCGAGGGAGGTGAAAGGAGGGTGTGAGGTGTCTATCTCATAAGATAGAGGGAGATGGCAGGTTGGAAGAGTGATCTGGAGAGTACCAGAGGAGGGAGTGAGAGGATAAATGTTGAGGGAGGTGGAAAGGGGGGAGTGATGTATCTATCTCCTAAGATAGAAAGAGATAGCGAGTTGAGCGGGTGTTTTTGATTTCGATTCTCTCCTGGAAAGAGCTGAGTTAGAGGAGTGTTGATTTGTTGGTCGTGGGAGAGGGGAGAAGTTAGTCAGTGTATCGGCTGAGAGGGCTGGTATGCCAGCTGTCTCAGCTGAAACGGGCAGGCTGGTATGCCAGCTAACCCGTTGGCGGAGGAAAGACGGGGGAGAAGTTAAGTGACCAGTGAAAAAACTTAGAATTGTGTTTTCGAATTTTCTTTATTTAATTTTTGATCCTTACCATGATGAATTTACAGATAAGCAAGTTGGAAAGTAAGGCGTCGTAGTTCGTTGTTGCTTCCTCACAAGAGGGCGAAGGCGATGCGTCGTCAATGGTCCTCTGGCTGGCATCCAGCTGGAGGACTCTGGCGGTCGAGAGAGAGATCTGTTGTGCACGGCAATAGCTTGCGGTGGAAACCTAGGGCTGGCAACCAGCTGTAGGTACCTATGGCTGGCATCCAGCTGTAGGGTTTAAGTGAGAGGGTTCTGGCATCCAGCTCCCAAACACTTCTGACGTTCTGGGCCCGTGCGCGCCCTTTTAACGGGGAGGCTGTGTGGGCGTTGCGTGGGAGTCGAGCGGAGAGGGTAGAAAATCGTTGGTGGGAGATGCGCGCGTCGAGGTACGCGCACGCTGTTCTCGCGACTCTCGCCTCTACTCGCCCTGCCGGCTTGCTGACGTCACTGCTGACGTCACTTCGCAGAGTACCTACTTCTCTCTCTCTTACTCGCAGGTATAATTACTAGTTATTATTATTTTAATATGGTTGCCTACTGAATGAATAAATGTCGTCTGCGAGAGTGTTTTAAATCTACCAATAAAAAAGTCTCGCTCTATGCGAGCCGCGTATAACAACTTTTTAGTTAAATAACAAATTTTTGTTTAGTCAAAATGAAATATTCGCAGTTACTCGTAATAACTGGAAGACTTACGGTATTTTTTTTTTAACGACATAAAAATCCGTTAAGAATTATACTGTTGGTCGAGTTTTGTCCAAAAAGATGCTTTTTTGCCACTGTGCGCCGGTCCCTATAAACTTTACTAATGTCGTTTGTAAATATTGCAATCTTCTGCAAATATAAATGAAACGTTTTTAGTTTTTATTCCAATACATATTTCTATTCTACCAAAATAGCTGCAAATTACTACTCAAAGTAGTAAATATTAGAAAATTTACCTTATATCCTGTCATTGCAAAGTACAAATAGTAAAATGTAGTATGGTTTTTAACAAATAGTACAGCAAGAGGTTTCTCAATGTAATGGTGTACCGGCTAGACCCTGCGTTATTTTACGTTTTCCCAACTTGACCTAATCTAATGACTAGATACTGTCGAAAAGCTGCAAAGAATCGTTAGTGCGTAAAACTTGGGCTACGATTCGAATCCAAGCAGCCGGTGTTTTTTTTTCATTTTGCCACAGAGCTTGGTAGTGACTAAGACTCACTCGACTTGTAGACGCTACAATTTTCTCCACTATTGACTCGGCTTCCCTTACGATGCCGGTAGATAGGGATCATTATGTCACGTCCCGCGACTTTTATAATAATATTAACTAATTATAAACAATATATTATAACTACGTAACATTTATATTCAATAATAAAACAACAAACTGAAAGATCATATCATATATCCAATTAATATTGTCAAAATCATATTATAAACAAACCTAATATTTTTAAGATTATTCGCGAAGATCCGATTTGTAACGAACAATGCAATAGACCAAGATGAGCTGTACGCATCAACTTTCGCACTACAAGCAGGCACACGCTAATCAAAAAGACATAAGTTAATCAACAAGCTAACCACAAAAGCTAGTTGCATTTTGAATCCCACACGCTTACAAAATGCTGGTACCTATAGCACTTACATAGCTCAGTAAACGAAAATAAGCGATAAACATAAAATTCTCGCATATTCAACACAACGAACGGGCACACAATAATTAACGGACCATAAATTAATCAACGAAGCAATCATAAAAACTAGCCACATCTTCAATCCTATACATTTTCAAATGCTGGTACCTACAGCACATATACAGCACAGTAGACTAAAATGAGCGGGCTACATAAAATTTGCAGAACTAACACAGCTAGCAAACACACATTGATTGAAGAGCTATAAATTAATGAGCAAGCCAACCTTAAGAACACGCCAGATTTCAGTTCCATACGTTTACAAAATGCTGGTACCTATATTACTCATCTACATGATTTAAGCATCTTGACCTACTTATGCCTATGCAACGGACACCAGCATCTTCGATAAAAAAGCAATAAATATCTCAATCCTTTGTCATCTAGGAAGGGATACCATATATTTTGGTAACTGCCCCATTCTCCATATTTGGGCACATCACGATTCCTCATCGCTGATTGGCTATCCTATTAATTACCCCTTTGGACTAGGAAGGGATATAATGCATATTAGCTACTGCGACACTTTCCGTATATGGGCATACATATAATCCTCAATGCCCATTGGATAATTAAACCCCTACCACTCTTCTACATAATTAATTATCAACGCTGATTGGATGCAAGATGAATCCCTACTTCTAATACCAGTCACCCCTACGAGAATCTTAGGTGGGATCTCGTGTATAAATACAGCAGATTTGGAAGCAGAAGATCAGTTTAGTTTAGGCAGTTCATCAGTTTACTAAGAAGAACAACCCAGTACAACAATAAATCGTCGAAACTCTAAACTCCGGTCCAAGACACTCGGCCCGTCAACAAAGTAACATCGGTGTGTCTTCAGTTTAACTTCTGTGCGGGAACTTCGAGTCTGAATACAAAAGAGCACCTGCCACAAACGAACAACGGGGTCAGATTCACTGACCTTGTCTCCTCAGTCTCCATTCTTCGGTACTCACCCCCTACGGGTCCCACATAGGGTCCGTACATCAAAAGGCGAGCCACTTTCCTTTTCAACCAGCGAGAGGGTGAAATAAGCGTCACACAAAAATAACGGAAGTACTAAATTATCTCACTTTCTTTACTCTATTGTTTGATTAACTAGTCATCCCTATTTAAGGTGGACTAAAAGCAAACAAGAAGAGGTGATCAAAGAAAGAGTACTCCAGCTGCATCATTTTTTGAACATTCAATTCAACATTTGTATTTCATTTGCAATTGTCTAAATAAATCTCAGTAAGTTATGTTTCTTGGGACCTAACATACCTCGTATATTTGTGGTGCATCGGCCTTGGAAATTATAAACTACCAATACAGAAATAAATTCAAATTTTGTTTTCTCTTCTATTTTAACGTAAAATAAATTTCAAATCTAAAACGATTCAAAACTTTCCTCATTCATTACTTCCAAAATGTATCTGAAATAACCTACACAAATTACCTATCCTACATGTGCTTTGTAGCAGAGTATCCTGCCTGTGCTATGTAGCAGGGCATAATTTCCGAAAAATTCTCCTGAATCTACCTGTCAAAAACTACCTATCCTGCTTGTGCTTTGTAGCAGAGTATCCTGCCTGTGCTTTGTAGCAGAGTATCCTGCCTGTGCTTTGTAGCAGGGCACTCTTTCCAAAATTCACCTAAAGTACCTTACAAATATGTCGTTTTAGAATGAATTCAAATACAAATAACAAACGTATAAAGCGTAAATCCAAATCACGAGGGGGGTAAAAAGATTAGAGAACTTTTTTATAAAATAACCACTTCAAGTTTACCAGTAGAAAACAAAAAAGAAATCCAAGCAAATATTGTGTTCATCGAACCAAAGCCACTAGATATTTATTTGAAAATCAGGAACGATAACGAATTTCATAATATATTGAACTCTTTGTTTGTCAAAACCGAAGCTTTCATGACAACCAAAAAGTTAAAAAACTAAACCTAGTTTGCATTGAATCAATGAACACTCGTACTTTTTTAGTACAATTGTAATAGGAAAACTACAAACTATCAGAAACTGAGATAATTATACAATTTTTTTTAATCACCCATTTTTTCTAATTTTCAAAAATTATGCCCAAATTTGTTCTGTCTCTTTTACGTGTGGTTAAAAACTCTATTAAAAAATTGAGATATAAAAAACTTGACAATTAAAAAAGAAAAAGCACTGGAACTCAAACTTCGAATTACTTCAATCTATTACTTGTCTATGATATTTATTTCTTTATGATATAAAACTAACTATATTATTTATTTCTCTGTGATATGAACCTGTCTATATTATTTCTCTGATACTAACCTGTCAATGATTTTTACCTGTCTGTTATATTTACATGTATGTGTCCATATTTATAATTTATATAACGTGTGTGAACATCTAACCCAAAACGTGTCAAACTATTCGAAAAATCAAGAAATGAAAAATTATAAATGTCCGCCCCAGGTTTAAACACAAACTTTGAAAAGCGCGTCACAAGAAATAAAACACAAGAAGACCCCGCGTTAGCAGAAATAGTTAAAAATAACCAAAATCTTCCCTCACGAACAAGAAAATCTCTAAACTATAATCAATAAAACTTAGAAAAACAAAACTCGCCGATAGTCCAAAGATTAAAAGATACTAGTGTAATTTATGTTTCAAACTCAAATTTGGAATAAAACGAAACATTAGGAAACGATACCTTTCTAGATGAAACTGTAACAAACAGCAGAATAAACTTTAGATCAAATTCCACTGTTGCAGATTCAGAAAAATCAGTAGAAACAAAATTCTGTAGATAACCAAGAAAACTACAAAAAAAAAATCAGTTAACTCATTTTCAAACTCATTTTCGGATTCGCAAAAATCACAAGAAAAGCAAGCAACAGCACTTCTTTCAAAACAAATAAATTCAAATATCGAAATAAAAGACGTTGATAAGAAATTCAAAATTGAACATATTTCACCACAAATAATAATAACATACCCTAACGGAGACAATTTAAATTCATCAGACTCTGAAATTAAAAAAGACAGTATGAGTAAACTCCCTAACAACCAGCAAATCTCACTTCGAGATGCGCTCGAAGTCGTTCCTCTGTTCGTCGGAACAAATAACGTCCCCTTTTCACATTTTATAGAATCATGTTTTGAAGCAAGATCAATGGTCCCTAACGCCGAAGCCGAAGCAAATCTAGTAAAACTACTTCGCTCTAAAATCTCGGGAGAAGCAAGAAAATGCATTTATGGTCATACATTTTATTAAATTGAAGAATTAATAAATAAATTCGTAACGGTACACGCTCCTACTAAAACAGTATACCAACTCCCAGGGGAACTCGGTAGTATATACATGTGGGAAAACGAAAATGTAATCTCTTATGTCTCTCGTATTAAAGAAATAACTGACAGAATAATTGGCCCTCATATATACCATTAAGCCATTTCCCTTTCAGGGTAGGCGTGGCACTACCCGTTTTGGGTAGTGTTTCTAGGTGGATAGTTTCTTGTAGTAAATAAGTACAAGTTGGGCTCACCACACCCACGATGTGCCAACAGCACGCAGTATTCTCGAATGGTCACCCATCCAAGTACTAACCGCGCCCAACGCTGCTTAACTTCAGTGATCTGACGAGAACTGGTTTTTTCAGCGTGGTATGGCCGTTGGCCATAATGAACATAGACATAATGTCAAATAACTATAAATAAACATAATGAAACATAATTAAAAATAATAATAATAATTAACATATACATAATTAATATATATATAATATACATAATTAACATTAAACATAATGAACAATAAAGGAATTACGGAAAAAGCTTTTCAAACTGAATTAGAAAACTATACGATGGATCATTTTATTAGAGGACTCAGACCAGAATTAGAAATGAGAATAGGAACAGCAGATTCATTTTCGCAACTTGCTACTAAAGCAATTGAAATTGAAAAAAGATTAGCAATTAGCAAAGACATAAGTAAAGAATCGCGACCTGGTCTTCATTCAGGAGAAACTTCTAAATCAATGTCAATTTTGCGAAAAAACAGTTCATGTAGCATCAGTATGTCGTATTCTTGCAAGACAATTATCAAACCTTCCAAATACTCAATTTAATCGAACAAATAATTTTCAGACACAATTTTCTACTAATTATTCAAAACCTTACTTTAATAATAACAATAATCAACGACAATTTTTTCCGAATAATTTCCAAAATCAAAGACAATTTTCTCCAAATAATTTTCAAAGACAATTATTTCCTAATAATTCTCAAAATCAAAGACAAGCTTTTCCTAATTATTCCCAACATTAAACTAATAATCGATTCCAACCACAAAACAATTGGTCAAATAACAAACCCCGATATGAGCCGTGGGGAACTCAGAATTAATACAATCAAGATAGACCCCCGTAGATAGGACAGGCACCTAGCCAACAATGGAATAGAAATGACTCTCGAAACGACCCGAAACACGTGAAGAACTACCAGCCCGAACCTAATAAAATAATATGTCACTATTGCAAAGAACAGGGTCATGTAATTAATGATTGCCGTAAAAGACAATATAATAATCAATATCAACAACAACCGCAACAATTAAATCCTCCACAACAAATAAACGCGGAAAACTCCAATGCCCTTCCCAGACCGGTTGCTCAGCGGAAGGCCTTAAGAAAGAATTAAATGCATCCGACCCTAATTTTGAAAATATAAAGGAACAAAAAAACAGTAAAAGTAAACTTAGGCGTCACCGATACTATACCTCACATAACATTATGATTAAATGGTTTGAATAATCCTGTAAGATTAATGATTGATACAGGAGCAGGTCCCAATTTAATTAAAGAAAAAGCAGTCAAATCGTGCGTGAACATTAATAAACAAAATTGTCTGAAATTGACAGGAATTAACGAACACCCAGTATACACTCTCGGTCAAAATACAATAAATATTTTAGAATTTCCAATCATTTTGAATATAATTTCCAATGAAGTACCAGTTGAACACGACGGAGTTTTAGGAAGTGAATATTTTCGCAAAAACAACGTAAAAATAAATTATGCAGAAAAACAACTAGAAATCAATGAAAAACACTATCCATTTGATTCTTCTGAAATAATGACAATTCCGCCTAGAACAATTTCTGATTTTTATATACTTGTTAAGAACAACGACAAAGAAATAGGGTACGTCCCTGAATTGTTGCCTAAGGCAGTAGTATATATTTCGGAAACGCAATAGTTAAAAATAACAACGGTAAAGCATATTTAAAAATCGCTAATACTCGTGAAGAACCAGTAGTACTTGCAATTCCAACTGTAGAAATTCTCGACTTTGAAGAATTGACATCTGAAGATAACGAAGTTTTTATTACACAAAAACAAAATGAAAATAATAAATACCAAACAGTCGACCAAGTTCTTAGCTGTTTTCTAAATTCAAATAAAGATGTAGATTATGCACACCAAACCTTTAATATTGCAAATGAAGATAGAGTCAAGTAAATAAAAGAACTATTACGTCTTGAACATTTAAATAAAGAAAAATACGCTCATGTAGAAAAACTCATTGAACAAAACGCAAACCGATTCCATATACCAGGAGAAGTACTCAAGGCACAAACGTAATACAACACAGCATTATAACCACGGACGAAATACCAGCATTTACACGACGATAAAGACTCCCCCACGTCAAAAAAGAAGAAATTCAAGATCAAGTCAAAGAATTAATTAAGACAAAAATAATAAAGCCATCACAGTCTCCATCTAATACACCAGTATTTTCAGTCCTTAAGAAACCGGACTCCCACGGAAACATAAAATGGCGTGTGGTTTTAGACTATCGCAAATTAAACGAAAAAACTATCAGTGATTCATATCTACTTCCAAACATTACAGAAATTTTAGATCAATTAGGGATAGCCCAATACTTTTCGGTATTTGACTTAGCATGGGGATGCCATCAGATAAAAATGGACCCTAAAGATTCACACAAAACAGCTTTCTCTACTCCCTTCGGACACTATGAATTCGACCGCATGCCGTTTAGTTTGAAAAACGCCCCTGCCATCTTTCAACGCCTTATGGACCTAGTATTAACTGGCCTTCAAGGCACTGAACTTTTCGTCTACCTAGATGATATAGTTATTTATGCGGATACTTTGGAAGAACATGATAAACAATTCACAGAATTAATAAATAGACTACGTCACGCAAATCTTAAATTACAACCTGACAAATGCAAATTTTTGCGCCCTGAAGTAAAGTCCATCGGACATATTATCGATAAAAACGGAGTGAGACCAGACCCTAAGAAAGTAGAAGCCATCAACAAATTTCCAGTCCCTAAAAAACCAAAAAAATATCAAAGAATTCATAGGATTAGCAGGATATTATAGAAAATTTGTCGACAGATTTTCAAAAATCGCCGGACCTCTTAATAAATTATTGAAAAAAGACACACCATTTGTACGGACAGATTCCCAGCAAACTGCATTTGACACATTAAAAGAAAAATTATGTAACGCGCCTTTATTACAAAGACCAGATTTCTCGCAACCTTTTGTATGAACGACAGACGCATCAGGATTTGCCGTTGGTGGAATTTTATCACAAGGAAAAATTGGCAAAGATAAACCCATTGCTTAAGGCTCTCGAAGTTTAAATGATAATGAAAGAAAGTATGATACTTATCAAAAAGAAGCCCTAGAAATTGTATTTTGTGTAACACATTTCCGAACCTATCTATACGGACACAAATTTACGCTAGTAACCGATCACAAACCATTAGTTTGGTTTCAAAATTGCAAAGATCCTTGTTCTAGAGTAACAAGATGGAAATTAAAATTAGCCGAATATGACTTTCAAGTTGTCTACAAAGCCGGTAAAATGAATGTAAATGCAGACGCGTTATCAAGAAACCCCACAGATGTTAATGAAGAAATAGAAGAAGAAGGTACTAAAATAAAAGTACATACTAAAATAGAAGAAGAAGATACTAAAATAAAAGAAGAAGATACTAAAATAATGAAAGTTAATCAAGAAACATACACTACGCGCTCAAAATCAAATTCAAAATCAAGTTCTAACAAAAACTCATAATCAATTTCAAAATCGAGCACTAACAAAGATTCGAAATCAAATTTTTAATCATGTACTGGTACAAGCTCAAAATCGAATACTAATTCATGTTTAAACTCACAGTCGAGTTTCAATGCAAGTTCAAGTTCAAATTCTAGTATAGAATTGAAGAAAGAAAACGATATTCTTACTGAAGAATTATTTAATCAAGTCAAAGAAAGAATTAATGTATACTAAATCAAATGGATCTCACAAATCTAAATGAAATAAAAGAATCAAAATGCCACGCAATGGCAACAAGACGAAAATCAAGAAATCAAACTGAAGAAACTAAAAATCCAGTTAATATACAAGGAAATACTCAAGAAACCTTTAAAGAAGATAATAGCGAAGATAATTACGAAAAGGACTCTCAAGAAGAAATCATTATTAAGAAAAAACGAGGCAGACCACGCAAGGCTACACTCAAAACAAAAAATTTTATCCCTACTCTTGCAGCAAAAAAGAGAGGAAGACCAAGAAAAGAAATTATTACAAAATCAAAAAAGGAAAATAAAGTAAAAACGGACGGTAATCCCGATTATATATCAGACAACTCAGACTCTGATCCAGATTATTATGAAAATATAACGAAGAAAAAGAAATCCTGCAAGAAAAAGAAGAAATTGAAAATTCAAGAAGAAGAAGATAGCAACGCAGAAAATCCAAATTACTTTTCCAGTTCCAGTGAATCAAGCGAAATAGAAAACTTAAGCGATCCTGAAGAAAATTGTTTAGATGTTATTGAAGATAACGATGAAAATTTTAATAATAAAAATTTAGGTGAAAATTTGGTCAACTTGGATGAAATAAATCCCGATTTTAATTAAGGTTTACCAGAAACAAATGACAATAAAGAAACGTATGACGGAGATTCAGTATAAAAAATCGTCCGCCCCCAGAACCAGCGCCGGTTAAACCAGCCGTCGGAACGTCAACTAAGCATACAAATATAATAGACTGCCGCGATAAAAGTACAATAAGAAAAGATAACTATGCATACTTTACTACAACCAATGGAGAACCCCGAGATAATGGATCAGAATTATTATTGAAGCGTGAACAATTACCAAAGTTTACAAACCTTCAGAAAGGTCTTGCCAAAGAAATTTATGAAGGACAAAATTATCACATAGCCCTTCCCATCGAAGAACAAGAAAAAGAAAATCTTGCAGAGACACTCAGTAGTATAAAGTTAACAATTTTCTCTCTGCATAATGGGAAGAAACCTTAACCCAACTTAAATCCGTGTTTTCACAATCAAATACAAAGATAATTATTTGCTCAGGAATCACACAGTATCCCACAAAAGAACAAAAAAATGAAATTTTATTAGAAGCTCATTCATCAGCATTAGGTGGTCACAAAGGAGTGACAAAAACATACAATAGAATACAACATTTTTTTGGGGAAATCATGAAAATAGACATACAAAAATATATTCAACTTTGTTTACAATGTCAACTTAAAAAATTGGTACGCGTCAAAACCAAAAATCCAATGATCATAACTGACACCCGAGGAACCGCATTCGAAAAGATATCAATGGATATCGTAGGAAAATTACCAAAAACAGAAAAAGGAAATGAATACATTTTAACAATTCAAGATAACTTTACCAAATTTTGCGTAGCTTGTGCCCTTCCAAATCATCAAGCTAGCACAATAGCAGACGCATTTGTAAAGAAATTTATTCGTACCTTTGGCTTACCACGACGAGTTTTAACTGATCAAGGTAAAGATTTTTTGAGTAATTTATACGAAGATTCGCTAAAAGATTTCGTATCAGGCAATTTCAAACTACGGCATTTCATCCACAATCAAACGGTTCTTTAGAAAGAACTCATCACGTCTTAGCGGAATATTTAAAACAATTTACAGAGAAAAATGCAGAATGGGATGATTGGTTAGAATTAGCCACATGTTCTTATAATACCAGTGTTCATGAAGTAACAAAATGTACCCCGTATGAATTAGTTTTTGGAAAACTAGCTCGATTACCTTCCAGTGAACCCCCGCCAGAACATGAAAAATTACAAACGTATGATGACTATACAAAAAATCTAGTAACAAGATTACATGGAATTCGCGAATTAGCTAGACAAAATTTAATTTCAGCTAAAGAAAAATCAAAACAATATTATGATAGAAAAATCAATCCTCAAGAATTCAAAGTAGGAGAAAAAGTATTTTTATTAGAAGGAGGAAAATTAAAAAAACTCAACAATCAATATTCAGGACCATACGAAGTATTAGAAATTCCAGGAAAAGGAAACGTCAAAATTCAAATAAAAAACTCCCCAAGAGTCGTACACATTAATCGACTTAAGCGCTCACTAATTGATTTACCAGAAACAAACTCAAAATCTTTTAAAAAAGTGAAATAACTTCGATGAATATTTTTTTTTCTTTCTCAATTCTCAATCTTATTCTAGATATTTAATTAAAATACTTTTTTATAAAATTCTAAATACAACTCCATACAAAATAATTGATTTTTTTTTAATTAATTAAACAACTACCATTTTCTAAAAGATTTTCTTTATGCATATAACTATTGACTTAGACATATTCAATAATACTAATTCATGTCTGCATTTATTTTTCAGAATCCAGTCATCGAGAAGCAATATGTGTTGGCATTTAATATCACTATTCTAATTTAATATTATTCATCCAACACCAAAAACATTATAATCTAAAATCAGATTTAGAAAATATGATATGCTTTCAACTTAAGCCTCTACCAAAGTTCAGTTTTAATTTTTTATCATATCACAGAAGTTCAACATTTTCTTTTAGTTTCTATGACGTCAATTCAAGAATACATTGGTCAGTTTATCAATTAAAATTAACCCCTTAGAAGATCTATTAGCTTGAATTAAATTATTCTTCAAAAGCAAGATATTAGTTTTACCAAATTAAATTTTTTTCCCCTCTGAACTATGATATTAAAAAATTATAACTATTCATAAAAAATATAGAAAAACAACAGTTTTGTACCTTAACTATAATCCATATTTCTATTGTACTTCCCATGATCAATTCTCGCACAAAACTGAACTTTCTGTTAAAATCCTCAATATACATATGAAATAGATAATAGAACCCCGCTTTTGAAACACATTTTTTCTACGAACTAACCAAAATCAAGAAGTTCTTGACCACACTCCCATAACAGTATCTATTATGACCTCAGACGAAGACCCCCATTCCTACTCTTAGTAAATTCAACTCTTATTTACCACTACTTCATACTATCTGGCATTCCAAACTGTTTTCAATCCCCAACCTGCATTTATCTCTCTCTTTCTCTTTACCTCTCACTCAATTTCTTATTTATTTTCCAATCTACATTCAAACATCATGTATCCTTATGAAGTGTCAATTGCAAGAACTTTGAAATAATCAAGTCAATTATTAATTTATTTTTCTTAACCTTTACATAAACTCATAAAATATTAACAAAAAAAAGAGCAAAAAATTAATTATGAATATTCTATACATTCACTCATTTCTCATTCAATCACTTCTTATCTATTCAATTCTCACTTATAACTTTCTCAACAATTTTGTTTCTTTCTTCAAAACATTTTTTTTTCTTTTCTTGCAAATTTTTCTATTTTTTACGAAACGTGAGAATTTAAGTACTAAAAAAAAAAATTTGTGAACCATATAAAGTTGGAATCTTTTCTTTCCTTTCTGTATAGAAATTATTCCAACTCCTGAAAGCCCAAAGATTGCGCACTCAGACTATATGGACGGTGTTGATCCATACCGCTATCCAAAAAGTAACGATTATCTATTTAATACTTATTGTTTTCCACGAAGATCAAAATTATTTTTCTTCATCCCCTAGCCGAAAGTACGTCTTCCCGGCCGCATTTCTGTCCGGGAACAGTGGCTTTTGCGGCCTGCTAGAGTGAACGCGATCTCTGATTGGCTGCGAGATTTTTGTGGCTCGCTGACGTAGCAACCTGACATAGCAACGCTCAGTATTGTGTTATTGTGTACTTAGCCTCTGAAAAATATTTATCTTGACAGGTGAATGGAAAAAAGAGACCGTCGGTGTGTTCAACCTCAAAAATGATCGATTAGCGTCGTTGCGATTTTCGTGAATGAAAAGACGGCACAAGACCTCAAAAATGGTTCTTCCTCGTCTGGCGGACGAGGAAGAAGTATTAAGAAAACATAAAAAATAAAATATATGTGTTTTTGATACCCGCCCCGACCAGCAAAACCTCGGCTCCGCATCGGCTTTGCAAAAGTCGGGCGGGCGACCGAATCCCATGCATCCGCTCAGCTGACCCGAGAGCAGCAGCGGCGCTACGCGAGGTGGCGCGCGTGCTGATGCAGGTCACGAAAGAAAAAGCATCCGAGCTAGCAGCCGACAACAAATTTGATTAATTAGCATTAATTATTAAACGTACTTTCGGCTGGGGATCAAGAAAAATAGTATACGACACACAGCCAGAAATATTGGATGCCCTGGCGTGCATGATATGAGGCCTCGGCTTCGCCTCGGCCTTCATATCACACACGCCCGGAAATCCAACTTTCTGGCCTTGGGTCGTAATATACTATAGATTCATGTTAGAAAATAAAGAATCTACAAAAAAACAGCAACAATCATATTGCAAGAAGTCAACTCTACTGCTTTGCAAAGATACTAAAGATAAAAAACATCTATTATTTACCAGGAAGCCCTATTAAGTTTTATAAAAATTGCTTCCTTCTAGTTACTTCAAATTGTAAAACATTCTCCCGAAAATCAAATTCATAGAATTTCCTTGTTAAAATATCACATATTCACCAACAATGTTATTCATGTTCGAAACGATTATTGTATCCTAAAAAACAATTACTGCGTGTAATACTTGTTTCCAAAAAATTTAATCTCCTTACACAAGAATGTATAAAAAACACCGAAATTCACACTCACTTGTAAAATGAGCAAAAAATTATACAATATATTTACATCAAACATTAACCCAATATTTTCGCTCTTTTCACAATTACAGATGAAACAAGCAATCACATTAGATATAATCTTGATATTTCTACTACTTAAACATACATATATTTTCATGTATGGTTATCAAATCAATAAAATTAACTTCATATTCATATATTTCTACTACATCAATTTAGTATTTAAAAATAAAAATATAATCATTAAAAATATATTTCTCCTATTTTTACAATAAGCATGAATTGAGTTAAAACAGAACATTAATATAAAACTTTTTCCTATTTTTTCATGAAATTAAATTTTATTACTTTAAAAATATTGTATGTTTTAGTATCAAAAAATGGAACCAGCATATCTAAGGATAAATCCAGCTGAATCAGTCAGCCCATTGCAAACATTGAATGAAATTAGTATCAAATATAACTTTTCTAGCCTAAATTATAAAGTCGTAACTTAACAATCAAAATCGCCTCTCCAAGTATTTGTTATAACTTGCGAAATATCTAAACGTCGTACAAATTATGCAAAAACTAGCTAACCTTTCATCTCGAAACAAACAGCGAAACACGATGCTGCAAGAAAGATTCTAAGATTGTTATCCGATATATACTATTTCAGTAATGACCAATTACCTACAGATAATGATAACGAGCGAGTACCAGAAATACAATTTGGAAAAATTAAACTTTATAAATGGACTAATGCCTGCGAAAGATGTTATTAAAGAGGACATAGGGCAATACATTTTCACGGCATCAGGAGAAATCAGAATTATATAGACTAATTTCGTTCACGTAAAGCTTCTTTAACAAAAAATTACATAAGAATATATTCATTACCCATTTAGAGTTAGACGAAAAGATCCCAAAAAAATCATTAAAAAAAATAATAATAAGACGAAAATTTAATCTGAGGCAACCGAACCCAAAAGTTCAAATACACAAATTATAATAAACAAGTTTGATCATGGTCATTGCATTCCCATGCTCAAACTTAAGGGGGGGGGGGGGGGAGATGTCACGTCCGCGACTTTTATGATAATAACTAATTACAAACAATATATTATAACTACGTAACATTTATATTCAATAATAAAACAACAAGCTGAAAGATCATATCATATATCCAATTATTATTGTCAAAATCATATTAAAAACAAACCTAATATTGTTAAGATCATTCGCGAAGATCAGATTTGTAACGAACAACGCAATAGACCAAGATTAGCTGTACGCATCAACTTTCGCACAACAAATAGGCACACGCTAATCAAAAAGACATAAATTAATCAACAAGTTAACCAGAAAAGCTAGTTGCATTTTGAATCCCACACGCTTACAAAATGCTGGTACCTATAGCACTTACATAGCTCAGTAAACGAAAATAAGCGATACACATAAAATTCTCGCATATTCAACACAACGAACGGGCGCACAATAATAATTAACGGACCATAAATTAATCAACCAAGCAATCATAGAAACTAGCCACATCTTCAATCCTATACATTTTCAAATGCTGGTACCTACATCACATATACAGCACAGTAGACTAAAATGAGCGGGCTACATAAAATTTGCAGAACTAACACAGCCATCAAACACACATTAATTGAAGAGCTGTATGAGGGTGAGCCTCTCGCAAATAATACACGCAAACTTTATGCCCTTCTATGCATTAGAATATCTCAGCCTTTGTCATCTAGGAAGGGATACCATATATTTTGGTAACTGCCCCATTCTCCATATTTGGGCACATCACGATACCTCATCGCTGATTGGCTATCATATTAATTACACCTTTGGACTAGGAAGGGATATAATGCATATTAGCTACTGCGACACTTTCCGTATATGGGCACACATATAATACTCAATGACCATTGGATAATTAAACCCCTACCACTCTTCTACATAAGTAATTATCAACGCTGATTGGATGCAAGATGAATCCCTATTTCTAATACCAGTCTGCCCTACGAGAATCTTAGGTGGGATCTCGTGTATAAATACAGCAGATTTGGAAGCAGAAGATCAGTTCAGTTTAGGCAGTTCATCAGTTTACTAAGAAGAACAACAACCCAGTACAACAATAAATCGTCGAAACTCTAAACTCCGGTCCAAGACACTCGGCCCGTCAACAAAGTAACATCGGTGTGTCTTCAGTTTAACTTCTGTGCGGGAACTTCGAGTCTGAATACAAAAGAGCACCTGCCACAAACGAACAACGGGGCCAGATTCACTGACCTGGTCACCTCAGTCTCCATTCTTCGGTACTCACCCCCTACGGGTCCCACATAGGGTCCGTACATCAAAAGGCGAGCCACTTTCCTTTTCAACCAGCGAGAGGGTGAAATAAACGTCACACAAAAATAGCGTAAGTACTAAATTATCTCACTTTCATTACTCTATTGTTTGATAACTAGTCATCCCTATTTAAGGTGGACTAAAAGCAAACAAGAAGAGATGATCAAAGAAAGAGTACACCAGCTGCTTCATTTTTTGATCTTTCAATTTAACATTTGTATTTTATTTTCAATTGTCTAAATAAATCTCAGTTCATTTATAAAACTAAAGTTCATGGTTAATTGATTTATTTTTGTAATCGATAGTTATCCTCATCCCAGTTTTCTAGTTTATATTAGAATCTAAAACGAGGAACCATAATTTAAATTAATAAAATCTCGGGTAAGTTATGTTTCTTGGGACGTAACAATTATAACATTTTGTTTGAAAATATAAAAAGTCGATTTTCAAAAAACACCTACACTTCTTATACTATTTTGTTAAATTTGACCCTCTATAAGGAAGACGTCCTGTGAGTCTTATGCGGGCTAAAAAAGTTTTTGTTTTCAGGAGAATTTTGTTCATAAAATCAAATTTTCACTTTTTTCTCTGAAACAACGAAAGATACAAACAAATGTTAACATGAAAGTTTGCACATGTAGAAAAGTTCTACAAAAAGTATTTCTTGCTCTTCTGTGATATCTTGCATCGTTTAAGAGAAAAATTCGAAGATTATATTTTTTCAGAAAAAAAATTCTCTTGGCCTAAAAAATTGTTTGGCACGCATAAAGCTGATAGGATGCTTTTCTTATATGAGCAGAAACTTCTAAAAAATATTGCAAAAAATAAAAAAGGTAGGGTGTTCCAGAAAATCTTCTCTTCATGTTTTCAAATTTCTAAAAAATAATTGGAGAACATTTCCTGCAAAACCCAACCTTTTTTATTTTTAATTCTACCCAATATCATTTCTTCAAAGTACAATATTGTACAATTTTGGTGCTTCAAAGTACATTAATCATAAAATTTCAATTTTACACCATTTTAATTCTTTATAGTACACTACTCTTATACATTATTTCTTATCTGAAACGTGAAATTGCAGTTTATTTAATATCTAAATGTACATAATTTAATTGATTTGACGTACAATAATTGTATAATTTTAGTACTTCAAAGTACAATTATTCTACAATCTCACTTCTTCAATATATAATTTCAATTGTTCACAGTTGTGTTTCTTGACTGTAACAATTGTACAATATTTTCTGTATACATATAATTGTACAATCACATGCCATTCAAATTTCTTTAACCTTTAATTTTCTAAAATTTCATTTTTTGAATGTATTCCATTAAAAACAATATTTTACGATTTTAGTTACGATTTTAGCCTCATTGTACGATCGAAGATAATTATAGTTGAATCTTAATTCCCATGTTTGTCTTAAAACCAGGCTCTTAGCCTATTGTTTGGTTCAAAACAAGACCGTCCTTTTTAAAATAAAACTGTTTTTTTTCTTGTGTAGGACTTATTTCTGCAATATTCATTAGAAATTTTTTATTTTTTGCAATATTTTTAAAAATTATACGCTACTTGTTACTTGCAAACTTTCGGCTAGAGCGCAGAAGGCTGTTAGATTGGTTTCGTTCCTTGTGAGTGAGTAACGAATCAGAGTGTCGAAGTATCTGATTCGCAGTTATCGATATTGAAAATCAACACTTCAATCCGGGAATTGAACTTGTTAGTCCAAAATAATATAATTTACATATTAAATGCTTATCGCAACGGTGTTATATTACATTGAAGATGGGCAATATCTGCTACCATGTCAATGTCTATTGGCTCCCTTTGATGCGCGCTGACATAATGCGTTAGAGATGAAATTAAATCATTATGCTCATATCAATGAAGAAACGTTAGGCATACGATTGGCAGGCTTTGTTTTTATAAAAAATCGATTCTTTAGATATTTCACAACTCTTCGTCACCGTCCGACATTATTATTTTTTTTTTTTTAATATATCAAACACTTTAGAGGTTCTCATTTGATATCTGCCGACAGGAAGTTGACGTCATATTTTTTCAAAAAATTTGACAAAAAACGTAAGTCTAACTTTGGTCATCCTTTAGGTTCATCATAAAATTAATTGTTTATACATTCCATAAGTATGCGTCACTCGTCTAACGTAATCTGTTTGATATTTTTTAATATCAAATTCCCTTCGATTCTTGCCAAAAAACGAATCCTAGGTAGCTGACCTAATATTATTTCAAATAATGTAAGAAAAAACGTAAATCTAACGTTGGTCAGTCTTGAAGTTCATCCAAAAATTAATTATTTATACATGCTATAAGTGTGCGTCACTCATCTGACATCATCTCTTGGATGTTTGTAAATATCAAAGTCCCTTTGATTTTTGCCGACAACATACGTCAGAGGTGTCATATTGCATATAATATAAAGAAATTCTTGGTAAACGAAATTACATTCTGATGACGTCATTGTAGTTCCAGAAATTCTGATGACGCATCGACACTTTTCTCTAGATCCAAAATAAAATAATTGCACCATATTAGAACAATTCTTGGAAACAGGTGGAAGGGGTAAACAATCTATAAGATAGCCGATAGCAGATAGCCGATAATGCCAATATGAGAACTAGCAGATCAAAAACTCACCAAAAAGTCTTTCTCAGAATGGACAAATTAGCTGAAGCTAATACTGCTCTCGCCGATATGCTCTCCGAAGATGTTAATCTCTGGAATCTGAACTGTGTAGTTTACGAAAAGGTGGTCTCCCTGCTTAGCGACAATAGAAGTAATGATACTTCAGTACGCCTGGGTAAGACTCGCGAGCGTATTGCACAGCTTCGGTTTGAAATTAAAACGGCGAGACGGCATGCATCAAACGTTCAGTGCGTGATTAGCTATATAACGTCAAATAAAAAATTCACTCCAAAAGTTAGGGCACTTGCTCAAAACTTGAGGAAAGCAAATCACACGCTGAACAAGTGTAAACTGTTGACCATCAAGCAGCACTGGACGCAAAAAATGAGAGCTCTTTCAACAGCCAAAGAGCGCCTTGAACGGCGAGTAAAGTGGATTCAGGAAAATTCCACCTTTTCCATTCATCCTTCCCGACTGTTCTATAAAATGTCATGTGCCGTTGAAAATCCGCCTAGTCGAGAAGAGATTCAAGTCTTCTGGGAGCAAGTATGTGGAAATACTTATCAGCTAAATGAAGACGCTTCAGATATATCACTCTTTCATAACTTTTGCCAAACGGAAAGGTTGCAAGGTCCAGAGGAAGAGTGTCCACTAATTACTGCTGAAGAAGTAAAGAGAGTTGTCGCTAGAACTAAGAACTTTTCAGCGCCAGGGCCAGATAAAATCAACAACTTTTGGTGGAAGAAGTTCACTTCTACGCATTAACATCTAGCTCGTATATTTACTTCTTTCTTAAACGGAGAAGAACTCATCCCTCAGTGGTTAGTGAAAGGACGCGCGGTACTGATCCCTAAGACCGGAGATTTGTCAAGTCCAAAGAACTAAAGGCCCTTAGCTTGTTTGAACACCAGCTACAAGCTATTTACTGGAATCCTCAAAAAGAGGATATTAATATCTATCGAGCCGGTATAGAATGCAATAGTTGAACAACGTGGATTCAAGAGAGGGCTGGCGGATTGCAGGGAGAACCGGTCAATAGACAGGTTTGTTGCCCAGGCTTCGACCAGGTATCGACGCAATCTGTCCATGGCTTGGATTGACTACCGTAGAGCATTCGATAACACGAACCATGAGCTGTTTATCAAGCCTCGAGGTGCATCCAAGAATATTGAGATGCATGAAAGAGCTTTATGCTCTTGTGGCGGACAAGGTTTGTCATAACATCTTACAAAAGATAAATGACTACCAGCTATGTCACATATAAGAGGGGGTCTTCCAAGGAGACTCTCTAAGTCCGATACTTTTCTGCATCTCCCTCTTGCCTCTATATACAGTAAAGTCTCACTTATTTCAAGTCCCCCTTATTTCAAGACCCCCTTATTTCAAGCCACCTGTATGCGGTTATTTCAAATTGCGCAGTTCCGTCAACCCCCACCACGCTCCCTGTACACTCTCCTCCGCGTCAGTGGCTGACCAATGAACAAAGAGGTCCGAACAGCGCCCTCGCTGGTTTAAATTGAGTATTTTAGGATGACGTCACGGGAATGCAGACTTTTTCGAGAAAGTATTCTAAACTTAACAGTCGTAAATGTACAAATAGTAATATGTTTCAAGTGTAGAATGTATTTTCTCAGTCACGTTCCATTCTTTTGTCGATTCAAGACCTTTATGTTTCACGAAATAAAATAAAACATCCTAAATTTCAGGTTAGTGGCACATCAAATTAGTAACCTCAAATTTCGGAAAGTTGGTTGTATTTCGTGACTCTGAAACGTCGTCACTCGAGAAAAGAACGGGACATGGCTGAGAAAATAGATTTTACATTCGAGAAATATTACTTTTTAGAACTTTATCAGTTACCTTTACCTTTAGAAATTTTCTCCAAAAACTCGTGTGCAGTTAGTTGCAGTCCTATACTGCAACCTAACCTTTCTGACGGCTGACATTTCGACCTAGCCTAGTATTGCCGCGAAATATTTGAGTCGCTTTTTGATTCTATTATATTGATTTTTAGTTGGCAACTTGTACTATTTCCCAGAAATTTTACAGTTTTCACGTCGTACTTTAACAAAAACACTGGCAAAGGACCGCGACTTTTCAACTGCACAAATCGGGGCCGTCTGAAACGTTTCCAATTGGAATACATAATATTCCGCAATCTCCGCATGTGAGTAACTGCATCTTTGTCCCTATGCTGCTGGTGTTTTTCATGCAAGAGTCGCAACCGTCTCTCGCCCCTTGAACTGAGAAACTGCGTGGGCCAGCAGTTCTAGGAATGTCGGGTCTATTTATGTGTTTTATTATTGATAGTATTTATTGATTTCGAATCGACCGCGGTTTTCGGCACATGCGCAGTTGAAAAAGTTGCTTAGAGCAAGCGCAGCAATACAAGGCCAGGCAGCCAATGAACGTCGCTTGATAAAAAGAACCTGCCCATTCGCGATAGAGGTGGGGGCCCCTCCAGCCTTTAAAATAACGAATCCTTATGTTTCAAGGACGCGGAAATACGCGGGACTTCACTGTATTGTGCGTCGACTAAAAAGCTCTGGATACCTTTGTGAGCCACTGAACAGAAGAGAATATAAGGTCAACCACCTTGTATACATGAACGACCTTAAATTATTGGCCTCCTTAAAAGAGGACCTTAACATCCTTGTGGTGGCGGTAAATGGTACTCTAAAGCGATTGGCATGGGCTTTGTACAGGACAAGTGTGCCTGCATCCATCTACACAAAGGAAGACTAGAAACTACATCATCGCGTGACGATCAAGATGTTCAGCTCATAGGAGGAAATACCATTCAACATCTTGGTAATGGAGAAACATATGCATATCTTGGAATACCGCAAACGGAAACCCAAAATGTACGTGTGTTAAATACGGCCCTTGAAAAAAGGTATCACCAAATTCTCAGAAAAATTTGGGCTTCCAAATTATCTGGGAAGATTAAGATACATGCGACCAATATGCTGGCCGTTTCTATACTGCTCTACACGTTTGGTGCAGTAAAATGGAACGTCGATGAGTTGAAGCAACTTGACCGAAGCACACGCAAGATGATGACAATCCATCGAAGTCATCATCCTAGATCTTCCGTACCTCGAATATACTCCCTCGAGATAAAGGGGGTAGAGGTTTGCTCTGCTTGGAGCTCAGTTCTAAATAGCACAGATTCTCTTATGCGACTTATACATCAACATGTTGTCGCCAATGCTGCGGCGTTTCTATACCGTGCCGCAGAGCAGCTGGGTCTCTAATTTGATTCCAGCGACACTGCATAGGGCCTAGTATCACTAACACCTTTGATGCTCAGAAGTTGAGTACAGGAAGCAGAGCATTCGCTTCTACTAAGAGAACATTCTAACAAGTCCCTTCATGGTAAATTCTACGGCATTATACGTAGAGCATTTTTGACTGAAATGAATTGATATTTACTGCTCTTTTTCATTAACATTGCTCCAATAACTTCGAGATATTACTTCGCGATATATATTCGCGTGTTAGATAGCGCTGTTGCCAAGGTCAAAGACAGGCTGATTCGATCGCACGAAATAATCCGATCCATGATCGGATCAGTCCCATCGGCTTCAGTAGGCATCGGAGCCCCACAGTTGGTCGACGCGTGCTCGCTATTGTGCTTATTCGCTATGTAAACGCGTGTGTCTCCCGCTTCGAGTGAACCACCGCAACTTCATGACGCAGTTAGACAGGTAGGCCGTTAGGGTGAGCGCCTTACGGAAACGCTCCTGTTTTGTCACGCCTCAATGGACACTTAACACCCCGCCGCAGCTGCTCTCACCGATATCCGCGGCGCGGCGTCAGTTCTCGGTATGTCTAAATCCTGGTGGCCTAAATCCGTGGTTCACTGCATTTGTAGAAAACTTAATATTAATATGGCATTATATCTACTAGACTTATCTATTCAACTATTGTGCGAATCATCAAAACCTAGCCATGCGCGTTCATTAATAACAAGAGGTTATATCTAAATTTGAAAAAGCATGCATTGATTGAAAATTATATACTTTATCAATAAAAATACTTAATACATACGTACATGAGTGTTTTACAAATCTGAATCACTTATCAAACTATTATGAGAATCGTCAAATCCTAACAATTTTTACAAATTATTTATTTTCCCTGTTTCGTACTTTTTTCCAGAAGATTAATATAAGTATTTTTTATAACACATGCACAAAAAGTCCATAGTTTCCTTTCGACACTCAAGCTACCTTTTTCGCGTACTTTTTTAATACGCTAGTCACTTTTTGTATACTTTGATTACCTATGACAACGAGTGAGAATTACGATCAACCATTTTCTAGTCATGCTCAGTTATTTGCATTGATGTGAAAATATAAAAATGAATTCGAGTCGTAACACTTTTAGCAAATAACTATTTGCGATTTAAAAAAAGCTTGTTCTCTTCATAAATAAATATTTTTAATTATTATGTTTACCATTATTATTCAATTTATTTGTAATACATTTCGGAAAGATTTTTCGGTTCGGAAACAGGTTTAAATTATTTTTGCTTGCATATATGTCAGATCTTGAGAGATATTTAAAATTATTTCTTTTTTTGCTTATAGATATGCGAAACATCGAAATTATTATTTTTCCTTTCGGAAAACCCCACACCAGGGCTTCGCCCTTGGGACCCACCGCG
This sequence comes from Andricus curvator, assembly GCA_932195095.1. Lineage (NCBI taxonomy): Eukaryota > Metazoa > Arthropoda > Insecta > Hymenoptera > Cynipidae > Andricus > Andricus curvator. Next base: position 105,522 of record CAKNYM010048007.1, read on the forward strand.
GCTTCGACCCGGACCCCTGCCCCCGCACTCTGCATAATTGTCTCCAATAGGACTTTTTCTGCATTTCTTATAGAAAGTAGTAAGTGACACGTGCAAAAAAGTGGACATCCATGAAGGTTGTGTAGTTGACATCACTCGACTTCAGCTTGTACCACGGTCGGAACTCGCCTTCGACTCGTACGCCGCTTGGTACTCGCTTCCGTCTTGTGCTGCCAACTTCATAACCTTCATCAAAGTTCTTTTTTATAAAAACTAATAAGAATATGTTTGCCTTGATAGTCTTTAAGAATATATGTAACTGGTTTAGTATTTTGTATTTGTTTCACTGGAAATATTTTTGTTGCCAATTTGGTGTATAACCTTTCGTGAAAATATGTTTATTTTCACTTACTTGAACATTTGCTCCAATTTAAAATTTTTTTCCGTGCCATTACTCTTTACATTAAAGTTTTTAGATATTGACAATAAAATTTCATTTTCATTTTGAACAGTAACTTCATTTGGTTTCATTCCAATAGTTCCATGCTTGTTATCAATTCAAGAAGAAATTAAGGCTGATAAAGTTCGCAACCGTTTATAATTTTCTTGTAAATTGAATTGTATCCACATCTTATTTTGCATTGTCCGATTAAATCGATTAAAATCAACATCAATCAATTTTTAACCAAAAAAGATGACTTGTTAACAAAGTAGTTGCATTTTCAACAAAATAATTGCATTTTCAAACAACTAGTAGAATTTTTCAATCAATGTCAATCTAGTCCCTCTTCTCCCGCTTGATGCATAATATACTATTTAATGCCCCTCTAATATATGTGCAGCCATATATGAAATACTGTCCATATCACATGACACATGCGAGTTGCAGATAAACATTTTTGTAAATAAAGATAAGGTTGAGATTTAGGATGTGGATAACACTCAAAACATAGAAAGTCTTATACTAGAATTACTCGAAAAATGACTAGATATTAATTTTATCTCTAAAATTAAATGTAAGTATAAAGTTTTGCAAATATATATAAGTAAACACCTGGAAATGTTTTCATCAGCTATCTAAACATTCCAAATGAATTCTTTGTACATATATTGAATTTTAGGTGTACAGCAATCTAATTTAATAATGCTGACTGAAGTACGCAAGATCTTAAAATCTGCTATTAGTATGAGGTACAAGTAATAAAGTTATTCAAGTTGAATAAACTATTATAATGTACGATGAAGGAGGAATTAAATTTTGGATGGAAAGGATGAGCAGGGTGAAAAGGATGAGGATAAGGAGGAGAATGAGGAGAAATAGGAGGATGTGTAGGAGTTTTGAATGATTATGTACCTCAAATCAACTCTTCGAATCTTAAAACCTGTGTTGAGCCTCCTGTATTGTTTAAAATAACTAAAATTATTTTAGGTGGGTGAAGGGAAGAAATACACATGTGCAAATTAAAAAAGAAAGATTTATTTAACATTTAGCATTATGATATATATATATATATATATATATATATATATATATACTCTTCGGTAGTATAGTGGTAAGTATCCCCGCCTGTCACGCGGGAGACCGGGGTTCGATTCCCCGCCGGAGAGCCAGCATCAAGACCTTCTGGTGGAAGAAGTTTCCTTCAACCCACCAGCATCTGGCTCCTGCCGAAGACGGGCAACTTAGCTGACCCTAAGAATTACAGGCCAATAACTAGTCTGAACACACTGTATAAGATCTTCACAGCTACCCTAAATGATAGGATTGTTCGGACAATTAGACCTGTATGGCGAGAGATGTATGAACAACGTGGCTCAAAGAAAGGCGTAGCAGGATGTCGGGAGAACCTGCTCATCGATAGATGTGTCTGTAAAGACGCAGCATACTATCAGCGATTTCTATCGATGGCCTGGATTGATTACCGGAAATCTTTCGATTCAACCTCCCATAGACTTATCATCTGTCTGTTGGAAAGCCTAAAGGTTCATCCACACATCGTGAGGTGCATAGAGACATTAATGCCGCTTTGGAAAACCAGATTTACTATCTCATCTGGAAAACATCGTGTGATCACTAACAGTATCACCTTTCAGAGAGGTGTATTTCAGGGCGACACCATGAGCCCTCTCCTCTTTTGCCTCACATTATTGCCACTATCTCTCGCACTTCGCCATTCCGAAGGGTATCTCTGCGGCAAACCTGGAAACCGAAAGCATAAGGTCACTCATGTATTTTACATGGATGATCTTAAGATCTATGCTAGGAATCAAGAGAAACTACATCTAGCTCTGAAAATTGTCAAAGAGTACACTCAAGAAATTGGAATGGAATTCGGGTTAGACAAATGCGCCAAGGTTAATTTGAAGAAAGGAAAACTTAATGACATCCCCGAAGATCCTGAGCTCGTTGACAGAAGCGCTATACGACACCTTTGCGCTGGAGAGACCTATACATACCTGGGCGTGCCACAGAGCCGCATTCAGGACGCGACATCTATAAAGGATACTCTCCGATGCAGATACAAACGTCTCATCCGGCAGATTTGGTCTTCCGAACTGTCGGCGAGAAACAAAATATCTGCAACGAACATGCTTGCCGTCCCGGTAGTACTCTATTCATTTGGAGTGGTTCCATGGACGAAGGACGAGCTCAGATCCCTTGATATCGGGACGCGAAAGGTTTTGCACATGAACAAGAGTATGCACCTTAAGTCTTCTGTTCCGCGACTTTACATCTCACGCCGCCTAGGTGGTCGCGGAATACTGAATTTTGAATGTCATCACAACAGACTCATTCTGGGTACAGCACATATAGTTGCAAATGGACAAGACCCTCTTCTTAAAATGGTCAGGAAACACGAAGAAGTGGGAAAAGGGGCGTTTCTGTACAAAGCAGCGGAGGAGGCTGCTGAAACACTCGGCCTTGACTTCAATATTAGGGGTGAGCAAAATGCATCAAATCTTATCCATCTTGAATACTCACTCCTGAAGGCCCGGATTAAGAAAGCACAGGAGAAAAACTTCCACGAACAGCTCCTCGACAAGAGGATGCACGGCATCTTCCACAGAAATGTGGAAGATCAGTCGATGTCGTATGAGCTAACGTTTGCTTTCCTTAGATCACCCGGATTGAAGTCGGGCACGGAGGGCTTCATTTTGGCATGTCAAGACGGTGTCATTTCCACTCTAGCATACCGTCGCCACATTTTGAGCCAAGACATTCCCGATGATAGTTGCAGAGCGTGCCATGCACACCCCGAGCATCTAGGACACATACTATCTAGTTGTCCAACTCATGCGGGAACGACCTACATCCAAAGGCACAATGCGGCACTAAGAGTGCTTTATTACCATCTCTGTCACTCTTATGGCATTAGCCCAAATACCTCTCCGCTAAACGCTCCTAGAGAAATAGAGTCAATTGTCGAAAATGAGAGGTGCCGCATATACTGGAACTTCATATTCTCGACAATTGTTTCTGTTGCGCACTCGAGGCCTGACATAGTTCTCCTTGACTTCGAGAAACGAACCATGTTCGTTATCGAATTTTCGGCACCAGCTGACAAAAACGTCACAGCCAAGGAGAAAGAAAAGAAAGAGAGGTATAAAGACCTTATAAGGGAGTTGCGACGGTTATACCCGGAATATTCTGTTAAGCTAATCGTCTTGATCATCGGCGCTCTTGGAAGTGCCAAGGTTTCACTGGTTAATAGCCTGAAAAGCATCCCTGCGTGTCAAAAAAATGCTGAGACACTTGCGGGTAAAATGCAGAAGGCGGTCGTCCTTGGGTCGCTCCGTGTCCTCAGGGT
>CAKNYM010048008.1:14237-32816 GCA_932195095.1 Andricus curvator
CTTGCACTGGATAATATTACGCCGATGGTCGGGCCAACTATCGCCCACAGTCGGGCCAACCGTAGTGTTATGGTTATTTAGAGTTAATTTGCCAAAGCCCAAACGACCGTCGACCCAACCTTGGGCCACAGTTGGGCCGACCGTTGGGTGAGTTTTGGAATCCAATGTCGGCTTCTAACGTTGGCCCAACTAAGGTGGCTTCGACCTGCTATAGTTGGGCCAACCTTGGTTACCAAAATTCGTTTGCCAAAGCCGGTCCGACCTTGGGCCGACCGTCAACTCTGGCTGCCAACCCAAATTCGCACCTGGGATGTTTCTTGTGTTGACTTCTCTATTGATGCAATATTGCTTTGCAAGAAAGAACCCAGTTTACTGTTGGAGCGTGACCTTCGCGCACTGTTTTTGCGTTTTTTATCTGGGTTTCTTTTTGAATCTCTCGGGCGTCCTCTTATGCGAGTAATTGATGAGGCTTTTGATGATGTTGATTCCTCTCCATCAGATAAGTAGTTTGATGCTATGGAGTTTATTTCCTCTGGGTAATAGTCACTAATATATTTTTGAATCGATGTTAGATCATAGGATTTGTTGTGCAGGGTCATTTTTGAGCCCTTAACTATTGGATTCTTTCCCTTTTGCTCTAGTAATTGTTTATAAGTGAAAAGTTGTTCGCGGAGTTTTTTCCAGTTTTCTCTTTGTTCCTTTGAAAGATCATTTGAAAAACCCCCGTTTTGCGAACGAAGACTTTGTGCATTCTGGAAAATAATCCGTTTGTATTTTTCATTTGTGAATGATACTAGAATTGATCTTAAGCCCTCTTCTTTTCCCAGGCGCTTAACACCTTCAATCTTATCATCATCGATGTTTATATTCGCAGAGTCTAGAACCTTCTATACTGTTCCGAGTAAATCGGCGTTCTCCTCAGAAGAGTCCTTTATATTGAAAAGTATTCTATTTTCCTCTCGCAGAAACTTAATCTTCCCTCCAGTTTGGTGTTCTTTCTTTCCAGGTTTTGGCACTTTTGTTTAAAAGTTGAGAGTTCTTCTAAAATCTTCTTATTTGAGTCTTTTAAGTTTTTAGTGTCGTTAGTCACTTCCGATAGGGATTCCGTTTTTTTCTCAAGTCGGCTTGTATCAAGAGCATTAGTGATTTCAAATCCTCATTTGTTGTCATTTCGCCGTATTAAAGACTTTCATACACAATATCACGTTTATTCACTACCGTGGAACTTCACAGATCTTCTTATACACAAACTGTTATTCTATGAACGGAACGATCCGTAAACACGGCCGTTCACTACGGCAGCCAGTGCGTAACTCCATCTTTTATAATAGAAAAGACATTCTTTGGTTTAAAATAAATTAATAAATTTGAAAATGTTAAATTTGTATCTGAAATACTGTTTTATTCCGGTTAAAAAAGATTCTTTGTTAAAAGTATTTCAAGATTAAACTGCTGGTATTTGAATATTAATGATCAAGGAAAATGAAAAATTAGGCTTGACAAAATTAAGGGAATTTTGAAAATGAAGTTCTCGGACACCCTGCCTAATTGTACTAGCAATAACTAGTGAAACATTTTTGGAAACTAAAAATTACGTACAGAAAGAGGGGGGGGGGGTAGAAATATTTTGTTATTAATTTAAGTAATTTAAGTACGGCCCCTAAGCAGATTTTACGTTATGCATTCCTAATTTGTGCATAAGTAATAAGGCGTGTTTAGCAGCCTATGAAATCAATTTTACTTACCGTATTCTTAAAAATATGCAGTTTTAAAATCCCACCTTAATTTTAAAAGCCCGAGGTTAATGTTGATCGATATGAAAAACAAAATAAGGAATTTCTTTTTCCGGAATATGCAAATACCAAAAATAAAAAATAAAATTTCAAAAAGTTTAAATTTGGACCACACCATTACATACTGACTACATAAATATAATTCCTGTTGTGCATCTTGTTAAACATTCCATATTATGAAATAATGAATACTGAAACTTGTGTAACGAAAATCCACTGAATGAGATTACGATATGGGTTTTACCGTTATGGGTTTCTATTTTGCTTCTTACATGTTGCAATAACATCCACCTTGCATCTAGTTGTTCTTACATTATTGAATGGTTACTGTCCAATTATCTATTGTCACTAAAATATTATCAACGATTGTTCTCGAACTGCGTCTGGTCAACGACTTTTATTTATGCAACACGCCTCTTTAACCAAAAGTATTTAAAATAATCTGAAAAACGTTCTGCACAATTTATGCACGTCCATGATGTGTCTCCTTTAGCATGAAATAACGTTTATTTGAAATGAGTATATAAAGAGGTGAAAATAAAGCAAGGAGCATTCTGAAGAAACTTCAAGTACTGAAGACATAGTCTCTAATTTTTATATTTATTTGATTTTGAAAAAAAAAATCAATCATGCATAGTTTTCATTTCTTTGTTAAATTTGGCCTGATATTTTTTGTGCTCAGCATACCTCAGGTAAGATCCCAATTTCGTAAAGTACATTATGTATACATCTGAAACTCTACAATAAAAGTATGATACCTTAATACATTTTTTTTTTAAGTATCATATTCATAAAACTCATCATAAAGATATACATATATGTGCATATATATACATATAAGACATACATATGTATAAGTATTCTGACTTTTAGGCAATATTCTCCGGAAATGTACGAGAAATAGAAGGAAAATTTGGATTCGGAGGAATCAACAAACTTCAAAATATAAAAACGGCTACTTGTCAAAAGTGTCAAGCCAGGTTTGGTTTTGTTTTTGCGAAGAAGTTTCTGTGTGCTGTAGCATGTGGAAGTAAGTGAGCCATTATCTCTTACAAAAATAACGTATCCTAGAGCTCAGCATTTTATCAGAAATAAGAATTCACCCACACTAGGGTGGCTCATATAAAAATGTATCCGCGCATTATTTATTATTATTTATTTATTTGTCGTAAAGGGAATGCAAGATTTTATCCGGTTGTATTATAGTTTACAGGGATTTTTTTTTTAAAGAAACAAGAATTTCTATGAACACATTGCACTTTTCAAACTTGGCGATTTTTAGGCCAACCTAATGCGAACATCATTCAATTTTGTTTGTACAGTTTTTGATTTGATTATTATTTTTTCAAAGGGCTATTTATTTATTTATCTTCCCTTCCAGGTACCACCACTGTCACTCCGGTTTCAACTAAAACAACTACTAAAACTACGGATAAACCAACTACTAAGCCTACAACTATGACGACTAAAACTCCTCAGACTACAACTATGACTACAACTTCTACGACTACAAATAGGACATATAGCGATGACGATGGCAATCCACCCGAAATGTCTGCAACTATGACAACTGAAACTCCTCAGTCTACAACTATGGCTACAACTTCTATGACTACAAATATGCCAAATGACGATGGCAATGACAGTCCAAGCGAAATGCCAGTAAGGGTCTATAGATGAAACTATTGACGATAATTAATGAAAAGCTTAAAAATATGCATATAATTAATATTAATTGTAATCGAAGCTTGCATATTTCAATAGATCTGTAAATATCTCACAAATCTTTTGGATAACGCCAAGTACATTCCCAGCACATTTTGCAGATATTTCATGCTTGTCAAATAGAATGCATACTAGGATGACCCAAAAATCGGCAAGTTTTGAAAGTATGATGAGCTTATGGACATTTTTATTCTTTTTTGAACAAAAAATTTAATCTCCGGATGAAATATTGCACTACCTCATCGACGTTAGAGTTGAAACTACAAACACTTTCCTTGCTTTCGTTCTTTAAAAAATGTTTACAATATTGAAAAAAAATGTAAGCACGAAAGCAACGAAGATATTCAGAGTACAGTTACAAGTTTTATGTCGATGAGGGGATGCAAGATTTCATTTGGTTGGATTATATTTTTTAGAAATTTTCTTTTTTTGAAAAAGAAACAAGAATTTCTATAAGCACATTGCACTTTTCATGCTTGCCGATCTTTAGACCAACCTAATGCACACATCATTCCATTTTTGTTGTACATTTTTTTATTCGATTATTATTGTTTCAAAGAGCTATTTATTTATTTATCTTTACTTCCAGCCTGCACAACGTGGTTTCCGGATTCGACTAACACAACTACCGTAACTATGGATAAAACAACTACTAAGCCTACAAATATTGCCATAACATCTTCTGAGACTACAACTATGACTGCACCTCCTAAGTTTACAAATAGGACAAATCCGTCAAATGATACAGTGGTTAGTGAGCCTAGGCAAAAGTCAACTAAATTCGTCCCTAAAGTTCGAATGTGGTTAGTGCATATAGCGTTTTACAATCCTCCTTTACAAAAAAAAAAAATCTGCCAAATGATACAAATGATACAGTGTTTAGTGAGCCTAGGCAGAAGTCCACTCACCTTCGTTCCTTTAGGATTCTTCCATAAAGTTCGAATGTGGTTATTGCATATAGCGTTTTACAATCCTCCATCTCAAAAAAAAAAAAAAAAAAAAAAAAGTCTACAAATAGTACAAATCCGCCAAATGATACAGTGGTTAGTGAGCCTAGGCAGAAGTCCACTCACCTTCGTTCCTTTAGGATTCGTCTCTAAAGTTCGAATGTGGTTAGTGCATATAGCATTTTACAATCCTCCTTTACAAAAAAAAAAAAAATCGGCCAAATGATACAGAAGAAGTACTATAGATGAAACTATTGACGATAATGAATCAAAAACTTAAAAAATAAGCATATAGTTAATATTCATTGTAAGCAAAGCTTGTATATTTCTTTGAGCTCCATCTCTGAAATAATTAAATATTTGGCAAAATAAATATAACATTCGTAAAATAAATTGTTATTTCATATTAATATTTCCCATTAAGCTACTAGAGAGATCGAGAGAAGGAACTTTTTTTCAGAAAATACACGCATTATTTTGCAAGGTGGTACATATCAAAATTTTCAAGGAAGATCTTTTTTCAGAAAACAATTAATTAAAATAATTTTTAATTCATATTTCCATCTAATCTGAAAAGACGTTAAAAATTTCTGTTATTCTCTGATGATAATACAGATTCCTTGAACAATTTGATATGTACCACCTTGCAAAATAATGCGTGTATTTTCTGAAAAAAGTTCCTTCTCTCGATCTCTCTAGTAGCTTAATGGGAAAGCACCCGACCGGCAATCGGAAGTTCTGTGGTTCGATTCCCAGCGGAGCGAAAGAAGATCTTTTTTCAGAAAACAATTAATTAAAATAACAACAAATTCAATTTTAACCAAGCAGTTGCATTAAGAACCAACTAGTTGAACTTTCAAGCCAAAAAGAAGAATTTCTTCGAAGTCAGATGAATTTTGAACCAAGAAAAATGACTTTTATACTATAAACGATGAATTTGGGACAAATTTTTAACAAAGTTGTTGAATTTTCGACTAAAAAAGATGACTATATCAAATATGAAATATATGACTATATCAAAATAGTTAAATTTTCAACCAAATGGTCGAGTTTTAAAACTCAAAAGATTCAATTAATTTCTGATGTTAGATATTTCCGATGACTGGTCAAATAATTTTCTGGAGAAACGAGAAAAAATGTGCCTCGGCCCGGATTTGAACCGGGAACGTTACTATTCAGGAGAGGAGCGTCAACCAATTACGCCAACGGGGCTTCAGCATTTTTGTAACCTGTGAAATTTCAGTTATTAATTCTAGTCTGAATAAATTCACCGTTTCTTGTTTCTCCAGAAAATTATTTCACCAGTAATCGGCAATATCGAACATCAGAAATTAATTAATGAATTACCCTGATCGACAAAATAACATCAATTATTAAATTATATTCAGATTCAGTGAATCTATTCAGACTAGAATTAATCACTAAAATTTCACCGGTTACAAAGATGCAGACTCGCATCTTCTTGTGGATATACGAGAAACAGAAAATTATCTGCTGGAGCCCCGGTGGCGTAATTGGTTAACGCTCCCTCGTGAATAGTGGCGTTCCCGGTTCAAATCCGGGCCAAAGCAGATTATTTCTCGTTTCTCCAGAAACTTATTTGACCAGTAATTGGCAATTATCTAACATCAGAAATTAATTAATTAATATTAAAATTCAACCGAAAACAATTGACTTTTCTAGCCGAACAAAAAAGTTCATTTTTAAACAAAAACTTTTTTACAGTGAATCAATCAATCAGATAAATTAGAAATCAAGAAAGATGAATCAAACAATAAAGTTCCCGAATTAGAAAATTTTTGAATAATGCAATTCCCGAATTATAACATTTCCGAATTGGAAAATTCCTGAATAATAAAGTTTCCGAACGGCTTATGATATTACCAAATCGGTTTGGTTGGAAATGAAACTTTTTGATTGAAAAATCATATTTTTGGGTTGAAAATTCAACTTTTTTGCAAAGAATTCGTCTTTTTGGCTTTAAAATAAAATATTTTTTTCGAAAATCCGGTAGAACATTAATCTTCCTGCTCAAAAGTGTATTTTTTTGGTTGAAAACTTAACAAATTTGTTGAAAATTCATTTTTTTTTAAATATCAATATTTAATATATAATATATAATTTGAAAAAAAAGTTAAACAACCACCGCAGGGTCCCACTAAGAGCAACTGCCATCCAACAAAATGTCAATAGCCCCCAGTAGCACCGCGGTAAATCACACCTATGGCCACGTCTCACAACCGTGAGATGGGTGGTCATAGGCAACGACAAAATCACAACTACAGGCCGGCGAAACCCTCGTGTGTCTTGAGGACACGAAGCGACCCAAGGATGACAGCTTTCTGCATCCATCTCGCAAGTGCCTTGGCATATTTTTGGCACGCGGGTATGGCTTTAAGGTTACGAACTAGTGATAGTTTCGCACCTCCGAGAGCACCGCTCACAAGGACAATTACTTGTACCGAATATTTTGGGTACAGTCGTTGTAGCTCTCTTTTAAGGTCTTGATACCTCTCCTCTTTTTCTTTCTCCTTTGCAGTGATGTTGTATTCGGACGGAGCCGAGAATTCGATCACGAATATAGTTCGTTTCTCGAAGTCTTGGAGAACAATGTCAGGCCTCGAGTGCGCAACGGAGACCGCTGCCCGAAAATCGTAGTTCCAAAAAATTTGGCACTTCTCGTTTCGGACAATCGACTCTATCTCCTTTGGAGCATTCGGCAGGGCAGGGTCGCGGCCAACACCGTAAGAGCGACAAAGATGGTAATAAAGCACTCTTAGGGCCGCATTATGTCTATAGATATACCTTGTTCCCGCGTGGGTCGGACACCCTGATACTATGTGTTCTAGGTACTCAGCGTGTGCATGACACGCTCTGCACCTATCACTGGGAACTTCTTGACATAAAATGCGCTCACGGTATGCTAAGGTGGAAATGACACCGTCCTGGCATGCGAAAATAAAACCCTCTGTACCTGAATTAAGCCCTGATGATTTGAGGAAAGCAAAAGTTTGCTCCTTCGACAAGGACTGTTTTTCTACATTTCTGTGAAAGTTTCCGTGCATTTTCTTGTCGAGTAGCTCTTGGTGAAAATTTTCAACCTCTGCTTTCTTCACTTTGGTTTTTAGAAGTGAAGCATCTAGATGAAGTAATGCACTTTCCTCACTTCTGATGTTAAAATTCAGGCCAAGGGTCTCGGCCGCTTGCTCCGCGGCTTTGTAAAGGAACGCTCCTTCGCCAATCATCTCATGGTTTCTGACCATCTTTAGGAGAGGATCTCTGCCATTCGCAACGATGTAAGCTGTACTTAGAACAATCCGGTTATGAAGACACTGGAGATTCAGAAGTCCGCGTCCGCCTTGACGGCGTGAAATATATAATCGCGGAACTGACGAATTGATATGCAAGCTTTTATGCATATGCATGATCTTACGTGTAATGACATCAAGGGCCTTAAGCTCGTTATTCGTCCATTGAACTACCCAAAACGAGTAGAGTAGAACCGGGACGGCAAGCATGTTAGTCGCAGATACCTTGTTCAACGCCGACAGATTGGAAGACCAAATCTGTCGAAGAAGATGCTTGTATCTGCTTCGGAGAGACTCCTTCACTGATGTTACGTCCTGAATGCGGTTTTGAGGCACGCCCAGGTATGTATAGGTCTCTCCAGTATTAAGATGTCTGATAACACTTATATCCACAAGCTCAGGGTCCTTGGGAACGCCAGTGATCTTTCCTTTCTTCAGATAAATTTTGGCACACTTGTCCAAGCCAAAGTCCATCCCAATGTCTCCTGTGCATTTCTTGACAATATTTATAGCAGTTTGAAGTTTGCTTCTACCAGAGGCACAGATCTTCAGCTCATCCATATAAAATACATGAGTGACCTTATGCTCGCGCTGATTAGTGTCGCCACAGAGGTATCCAGGAGAATTTCGTAGTGCGAGAGATAGAGGCAGAAGTGTGATACAAAAAAGCAGAGGGCTCATGGTATCACCTTGAAAGACGCCCCTCTGGAAGGTGACGTTGTTCGTTGTCACACGATAATTTCCAGATGAGATAGTAAATCTAGTTTTGCAAAGAGGCAGCAATCTCTCTATGCATCTCACTATGTGTGGATGTACCTTCAAGCTTTCCAACAGACAGATGATAAGTCTATGAGAGGTTGAATAAAAAGCTTTCCGGTAGTCAATCCAGGCCATTGACAGGACGCACTGATGGGCTGCAGCGTCTTTACAGACACACCTGTCAATTAGCAGGTTCTCTCGACAGCCTGCTACACCTTTTTTCGAGCCACGTTGTTTGTACATCTCTCGCCATACAGGCTCAATTCGTCGAACAATATTGTTGTTGAGGACAGCCGTAAAGATCTTATACAGCGTGTTCAAACAAGTTATTGGCCTGTAATTCTCTGGGTTGGACAAGTTGCCTTTTTTTGGCAGGAGTATAGTGCGTCCTAACACCAGCCACTGCGGAATGGGCGTCTCCGACTTTAAATATGAGGTGAATATGCGGGCCAAATGTTGGTGTGTAAAAGTAAACTTCTTCCACTAAAAGTTCTTGATACAATCTGGTCCAGCAGCGGAAAAGTTCTTCGTGCCTCTAAGTGCTTTTTTCACCTCTTCGGCAGTCGCAAAACTCCTTGAAGCGGATGATATTTTCAGTATCTTCTTTCAACTCTAGAGTTTTCGGGATCTTGTACACCTCTCTCCAAAAAGTCTCTACCTCCTTGGGCTTGGGTGGATTTTTTACAGAAACAGGTAGATCGGTGAAGAGGCGCGATGGGTCAGCGAGAAACTGTTGATTCTCCCTGATCCATCTCTCCCTATTCTGTATTCTCCTCCTTGCGTCAGATAACAGCCGTATTTTGTCAACAATATGCTGCTTGATTGTCAGCAGCTTTGAATTGTTTAGTGTGTGAATCAAGATCCTTAGTTCTTGGGCGAACTTTCGAACCCTTTCCGTAAACGGTCTACCAGATGTTATGTAGTCAATCACACATTGAACACGGGACGCATTCTGTCTTGCCCATCCAATCTTCTTGTTCAGTTGATGCAAGCGTCTTTTGGTCTTTTGATCCATCGTTGGTTTCAGCCTTCGATTTGAATCAGCCAAAGTTCTCGCAGCACCATAAACTGAGCAATTGATGGTCCAGAGGTCGGACTCTTGCGAGATATCTCCACGAAGGAAGGCATCCATTTCAGCCAGATCTTGGGGCTTAGGAGGAACTTGCATGTTAATGTTCCTTCTAGTAATGAAATTGCGATCATCTCTCAGAAGGTGCCTGCTTTCTGCGGTTGGTCTCAATGTCGCTTCCTCATCTTCGTCTGCAGCTTGATAAAGCAGCGGTTGGGGAAGCGCTCCGCGTACATATCCATTTTTCCAAAGGTAGTCGGCTTGATTTCGCAAAGACTGATGCGAAACGTGCTGAAGCTCTGGGTGTTTCTGGCACCACAGAGTGTGCATACGCGCCATAAAGCCTCCGCGAACAGGGATAATGCTGGCATCGTAGCAGTCTAGCACGTCATCCCTGAGTCGATCCGTCCACTCAATGTGGGCGTTTCGCCGGTTCGTCGACGTGTTTCCATCTAAATTATTTTCAGCACCCCGAACTCTAGGCTGATCGGCATTGTTTGCCGACCCATTGTCGGGTGCTCTGCGCGTTCGATTGTCTTGAACCGCATCTACAATATTTTGGTGTTTTGATGGTTTCATTGTTATTCCCACGAGCAGCTAGGGAAAGGGTTAGTCCGTCCTTGTAGAGCCCCGCGTGCAAGGATAAGGCTGATAGTCTGAGAGGTCGCCCGTTATCCCAGAGTCACCGTTTGAGACACCTGACCCAGGTGAAATTCAGCTTTCGGCACGGTTGTTACGCCTTCGCTTATGAGTTATTCCTTCGGGACCATCCCTGGACAATTGTCCGCGACTGCTTATTAATTATTGTAACCATATTCAGCAGAAACCCTTGGTACAGGAACCCTCTATCCGCAACCCGAGGACGCGTTCGGTGACTTTGTCATAGGCCCTTCGGTTCTATTCCAATGGAATCGAAACCGAAACCGAATGGGGGTTCGTCCGGGATATAATATATATATATATATATATATATATAATATTATTATAAAAGGTGGGCCATCTGTTAGTGCGTTTTTAAATTGAGAAAAAAGTACACTTTTTCTTATGTAAAATCAAAAAAGTTTGGTGAAAAGGAAAGGTGCTTACATGCCATTTATGCATGAAAAATGATATCATGCAAGTGTCCACCACGGCTCTTTTTGCAGGCCTGCATTCGATGGTCGAAATTTTCAATGACTCTCTCCAATAAACTGGGATGAACGGCCTCAATTTCAGCCCGAATGTTATTTTTTAGGGCTTGAATTGTTCGTGGGGCATTGGCATACACTTTACTTTTCAAATAACACCAAAGAAAAAAATCCAAAGGGGTCAAATCGCACGATCTTGGTGGCCAATTCACGTCGGAATTCCTGGAAATTATGCGATCACCAAACTTAGTCGCCAATAAATTGATTGTTTGACGATTTGTGTGAGCTGTTGCGCCGTCTTGTTGGAACCAAAGGTCATCCACGGCCCTCTCACGCTCGTCTTCGAAGAAAAATGGTCCAATAATGCCACCAGTGTATAGCCCGCACCATACAGTAACTTTTGCATCATGAAGTGGTCTCTGGTGAATTCCTTGTGGATTTTCTGATCCCCAGATGCGACCGTTGTGTTTGTTCACGTGTTCACATGGTGAAAATGAGCCTCATCAGAAAAGATGATTTTAGACGAAAAACCCTCATTTTTCCCGATCATCCAATCAGTGAAGACACGGCGTTGTTGATGGTCTAGCGGCTTCAATTCTTGCGTTAATTGAATTTTGTATGGATGCAAATGAAGATCCTGGTGTAAAATCCGGCGTAAACTGGTTCGGGAAATGCCCAATTCCTGAGAACGGCGCCTGGTGGATGTGCTTGGCTCGTCACGGACGCTTTCACTCACAGCGGTTATTGCTTCTCGAGTACGAACTGGACGAGCATGTTCATATTCTCTACGACCTTCCACTGAACCAGTTTCCTCAAAACGAGTAATAATCTTCCGAATTCCGGACTCTGATGGACGTCCATGTCGACCGGAACTTGTCCGAAGTTTGCGAAATGCTTCTTTTGCAGACCGACCGTTTTCGTAGTAAGTTTGCACTATCAAAACGCGTTGTTACGTCGTCAACGACTCCATTTTTACAAATGGCATAGTTTTGACATTTTGTATGTGCAGAAAGAATGATATAACCTGCAATTCATGCGTCATTTATTCATAGTTGAAAAACGCACCAACAGATGGCCCACCCTGTATGTTTTCAAGAATATTCTAGAAAACTTAGCACGACATAAACCACTACAGCTGTAGAATCTTTTTTTCTATTAAATGAATGTTTTATCTATAAGAAAGCATTAAATCATCCATGTTTTTCTCGTTACAACCTTGAGCCTTTTTACAGAACGTTCTACATTATAATCGACACCTTCAAAATATATATTTTTGCAACGCAAAATGTAATGCGTCATTGAAAAAATAACCTTGAAGTTGTTCGCGAAAGAAATTCTTTTCAGAAATTTCGCAGTATATTTGATGACGTCATCAAGAATATTCTAGAATCTTTTTTGTGCATTAAATGAATGTTTCTATATATAAGAAAGCAATAAATCATCCTTGTTTTTCTCGTTATAACCTTGAGCTTATTTACATGAATTCAACTCTACGCCTGCATCTTTTGTGCACTAAACGAATGTTTTATCAATGAGAAAGTAATAAATAATCCTTGTTTTTCTCGTAATTTTCGTCTTTTTTCTAGAACATTAAGTTTTTCGATCAAAAATTCATCTTTTTGGTTGAAAATTCGTTTTTTTTTATCAAAGTTGAAAGTTTTTTTCTGAAAATGTAACTATTACATTTTTGGTTGGAACTTTATCCTGCACATTGTATGAGTTAAAAGTTGAAAGTTAAAAGGTTGAGAATTCAACTACCTTGCTGAACATTCATCTTTCTTGATTGAAAATTACCTTTTTTATTAAAAATTCATCTTTTCCGATTTAAAAGTCCACTATTTTCTAAAACATTCGACATTTTAGCGCAAAAAATTTACTCTTTTCTTGAAAAATTATCTTTCATGGTGGAAAAGTCATCTTTCTTGGTTGAAAATTGACTTTTTTAATGAAAATTCAACTTTCTTCTAAAAGTCAAATCAATCATTTGATAGAATTTTTATCATTTTTGGTCGAAAATTCAACTATGTTGTTAAAATTTCATCCTTTTGGATTGCAAATTCATCTTTTAGGGTAGAAAAATCATTCTTCTTGGTTAAAAAGTAACTTTTTTGTAAAAAATTCAACTGTTTTCGAAAAAATTCGTCTTTTGGGCTTGAAAATTTTATTATTTGGTTAAATCTTTAACTATTTTTTGGAAAACTCGTCTCCTTTACTGGAAAGTTCATCTATTTGTTTGGTAATGCAACTGTTTGGTTGAAAATTAATTTTTTGTCTTAAATTCATCTCTTTGGGTAGAAAATAATGCAATAAAAATATAAAAATTGGCAATTTTTTTTCATTATTTTTTTAACTGAAAATTTAACTATTGCATGTCTGGCTGTAAATGTATCTTCTTCATTGGAAAATGCAACTGTTTGGTTGAAAATTTCTGTATTTTATTAAAAATTAATCTTTTTCGGTAGAAAATTAATCTTTTCAGTTCAAAATTCATTTCTTTGGCTTGGAAATTAGATTTTTTTAAATTAAAAATTAATTTTTTAACTGAAAATTGAACTATTTTGTGTTTGTGCATCAATCTTCTTCTCAGTTGAAAATTCAACTATTTGTTTAAAATTTTCTATTAGGTAAAACATCCATTAAAAATTAAAGTATTTGGTTGAAAATTCATGCATTTTTTTTTAAATTATTCTTTTTGGTTGATAATTCGTTCCTTTGGTTAACAATTAGTTTGTTATTGAAGATTAATTATTTTTAATTAAAAATTGAGCTAAATTTTTTGTCCAAAATTTTTTTTCTATAGACATTTAATATTTTTGGTAGAAAATTCATTTTTTTACATAAAAATTTAACTATTTTGTTGAAAAATTATTTTATTCGCTTGAAAACTTATTTCTCCAACTGCGAATTAAACTATTCTATTTTTTGTTGAAAATTTATCTTTTTTTTATTTAAAAATTCATCTATTTTTTTGAAAATTTGTCATTTTTGATCAGATTTTTTTTCTTTATTGATTCAAACATCTTTCTTGGTTAAAAATTCAACTCTTTTGTTGAAAATTCGTATTTTTCAGTTTAATTTAACAGTTTTTTAATAAAACTTAAAATATTCGTTTGGTGGAAATATCAACTGTTACACCTTTTGTTGAGAATTAATTTTTTTATCAAAGATTCATCAGTTTTTTCTTTTAAAAAATTTTTTTTACTACAAATTTAACTATTGCATTTTATATCGAAATTTTTTTGTTTTGATAAACATTCAATATTTTTGTTAGAAAATTCATTTGTTTGATTGAAAAACCAATTTTTTTCGAAATTTTATTTTATTTCTTTATCCTAAAACTAAACGATTCTATTTTTCGTTAAAAATTTTTTTGTTTTTTAATTAATCTTTTTGGTTGAAAATGTATCTGTTTAGTTGAAAATTTAACTATTCTATTTTTTTGTTAGGAATTTATTTTTTTAGTTGAAAATTCATCTATTTTGTTGAAAAATGGTATTTTTTGGTTGAAAATTCAACTATTAGGTTAAAAATCCAATTAAAATATTTTGTAAAAATTAATCTTTTTGATTGAAATTTCATATCTTTGGCTGAAGAATAGTTTTTAAAAATTAAAAGTTCATTTTTAAACTAAAAATTTAACCATTCCATTTTCCGTCAAAATTTTTTTTTTCGTATATACTTAACCTTTTGGTTGAAAATTTAACTATTTTGTTAAAAATTCATTTTATTCATTTAAAAACTTATTTTTCTAACTAAAAATTCAACTATTTCGTTAATTTTTTTTATTGAAGATGCATCATTTTAGTTAAAAGTTAATTTCTTTGGTTAAAATTTTTTTTAATGTTGCTGAAAATTCGTTTTTTCCTTATTGAAAATTAGTTTTTGTAGAGAAAATGTAGCTATTCCATTTTTGTTAAAAAATTGATCTTTTCCAGTTGAAAATTCACTTATTTTGTTGAAAACTCGTTTTTTTCAGTAAAAAATTAAATTATATTTGTAAAAAATGCATATATTTTTGGGTTGTGACTTCAACTTTTTTTCAAAAAATTGTCTTTAAGACTTGAAAATTTGTGATGAGATTTTTTTTCTTCATTGATTGAAAAATCTTTCTTGGTTGAAAATTCAACTAGTTTTTTGAAAATTCGTACTTTTTGGTTGATCTCAACAGTTTTTTTATTGAAAATTAAAAAAAAATGGTGAAAATGTCAACTATTACACTTGTTGTTGAGAATTAAAATTTTATCAACACCACTGAATATTCTCTTCTTCAAAATTAGTGATGCATTCGAGACGATTTCGAGAAAATTCGAGATTTTCTTGAAACATGTTCAGGTGAACTCAAAACTTCATGTACATCGAGAATCTCGAATAAAAAATTTCGAGATCTCGAAATAAATAATAATAAATAAAAAGTTTCGAGATTCTCGACTCGAGATCTCGAAATTTTTTATTCGAGATTCTCGATGTCCATGAAGTTTTGAGTTCACCTGAACATGTTTCAAGAAAATCTCGAATTTTCTCGAAATCGTCTCGAATACATCACTATTCAGAATTAACTCTGAAAAATGCAAGCTAATAATTTTTCAGGATAGTGGAAAATCAGTCAATATAACATTTTAGAATAAAATCATAAGCAAATTTTAAGTAAGGCATTCCTGATTTGTGCATAAGTAATAAGGCGTGTTTAGCAGCCTATGAAATAAATTTTACTTACCGTATTCTTAAAAATATGCAGTTTTAAAATCCCACCTTAATTTCAAAAGCCCGAGGTTTTCCGGAATACGAAAAATACCAAAAATAAAAAATAAAATTTCAAAAAGTTTAAATTTGGACCACACCATTACATACTGACTACAGAAACATAATTCCTGTTGTGCATCTTCTTAAACATTCCATATTATGAAATGATGAATACTGAAACTTGTGTAACGAAAATCCACTGAATGAGATAACGATATGGGTTTTCCCTTTATGGGTTTACCCGTCACTCTATTTGCCTAGTTTCTCTTCATTAACATCAGATTATTCACATTTTTAAGAATATTTCGCACTCTATTTTGCATCTTAAATGTTGCACTAACATCCACCTTGCATCTAGTTGTTCTTACATTATTGAATGGTTACTGCCCAATTATCTATTGTCACTAAAATATTATCAACGATTGTTCTCGAACTGCGTCTGGTCAACGACTTTTATTTATGCAACAAGCCTCTTTAACCTAAAGTATTCAAAATAATCTTAAAAACGTTCTGTACAATTTATGCACGTCCATGATGTGTCCTCTTTAGAATGAAATAATGTTTATTTGAAATTAGTATATAAAGAGGTGAAAATAAAGCAAGGAGCATTCTGAAGAAACTTCAAGTACTGAAGACATAGTCTCTGATTTTTATATTTATTTGATTTTTAAGAAAAAAAGTCAATCATGCATAGTTTTCATTTCTTTGTTAAATTTGGCCTGCTATTTTTTGTGCTCAGCATACCTCAGGTAAGATCCCAATTTCGTAAAATATGTTATGTATAAATATATATGTATAAATATATATCTTTATATATATGCATATATATACATATACATATACATATAAGACATACATATGTATAAGTATTCTGACTTTTAGGCAATATTCTCCGGAAATGTACGAGAAAGAGAAGGGAAATTCGGATTCGGAGGAATCGACAAACTTCAAAATATAAAAACGGCAACTTGTCAAGCGTGTCAAGCCAGGTTTGGTTTTGATTTTGCGAAGAAGGTTCTGTGTGCTGTAGTATGTGGAAGTAAGTGAACCATTATCTCCTGCAAAAATAACATATCCTAGAGTTCAGCATCTTGTCACAAATAAGAATTCACCCACACTAGGGTGGCTCATATAAAAATTTATCCGCGCATTATTTATTATTACACAGAAAAAACCGAAGATAACCTTTACATCGATTTCCGACGAAAGATTCTTTGCAACCAAAATTAACTTCAAAGGATAAACTTTACACAAATATCGGTTAAACTTTATGTTGTTTTTCCATGACAAACACATGTATTTTGAAAGACGCGAAGTTGGCTGAACAAAACTTTATCGCTCTAAAAAATTTCCTGCAACAAATTTTATTCTTAGTTTTTTCTGTGTATTTATTTATTTGTCGTAAAGGGACTGCAAGATTTTATCTGGTTGGATTATATTTTACAGGGATTTTTTTTTAAGAAATAAGAATTTCTATGAGCACATTGCACTTTTCAAACTTGGCGATTTTTAGGCCAACCTAATGCGAACATCATTCAATTTTGTTTGTACAGTTTTTGATTTGATTAATATTTTTTCAAATGGCTATTTATTTATTTATCTTCACTTCCAGGTACCACCACTGTCACTCCGGTTTCAACTAAAACAACTACTGAAACTACGGATAAACCAACTACTAAGCCTGCAACTATGACGACTACAACTCCTCAGACTACAACTATGACTACAACTTCTACGACTAAAAATGGGACAAATGGCAGTGGCAATGGTGATTCAACCGAAATGCGGGTAAGCTTGCATATTTCAATAACAGCTGTAAATTTCTCGCAAATCTTTTGGATAACGCCAAGTACATTCTCAGCACGTTTTGCAGATATTTTATGCATTTCAAATAGAATGCAGACTAGGGTGGTCCAAAAATCGGCAAGTTTTGAAAGTATGATGAGCTTATGGACATTTTTATTCTTTTGAAAAAAAAAATGAATCTCCGGATGATATTGCACTACCTCATCGACGTTAGAGTTGAAACTACAAACACTTTCCTTGCTTTCGTTCTTTAAAAAATGTTTACAATATTGAAAAAAAAAATGTAAGCACGAAAGCAACGAAGATATTCAGAGTACAGTTAAAAGTTTTACGTCGATGAGGGGATGCAAGATTTCATTTGGTTGGATTACATTTTTCAGAGATTTTCTTTTTTTGCAAATGATACAAGAATTTCTATAAGCACATTGCACTTTTCATGCTTGCCGATCTTTAGACCAACCTAATGCACGCATCATTCAATTTTTGTTGTACATTTTTTTATTTCAGTATTATTGTTTCAAAGAGCTATTTATTTATTTATCTTTACTTCCAGCCTGCACAACGTGGTTTCCGGATTCGACTAACACACCTACCGTAACTATGGATAAAACAACTACTAAGCCTACAAATATTGCCATAACATCTTCTGAGACTACAACTATGACTGCACCTCCTAAGTTTACAAATAGGACAAATCCGTCAAATGATACAGTGGTTAGTGAGCCTAGGCAAAAGTCAACTAAATTCGTCCCTAAAGTTCGAATGTGGTTAGTGCATATATATCATTTTACAATCCTCCTTTGAAAAAAAAAAAAAAAATACGTCTACAAATAGGACAAATCCGCCAAATGATACAGTGGTTAGTGCGCCTAGTCCACTATGTGTCCTTAAAGTTCGAATGTGGTTAGTGCATATAACATTTTACAATCCTCCTTTTCAAAAAAAAAAAAAAAATACGTCTACAAATAGGACAAATCCGCCAAATGATACAGTGGTTAGTGCGCCTAGTCCACTAAATTCGTCCTTAAAGTTCGAATGTGGTTAGTGCATATAACATTTTACAATCCTCCTTTTCAAAAAAAAAAAAAAAAAAATACGTCTACAAATAGGACTAATCCGTCAAATGATATAGTGGTTAGTGAGCCTAGGCAAAAGTCCACTAAATTCGTCCCTAAAGTTCGAATGTGGTTAGTGCATATATAGCATTTCACAACCCTCCTTTTAAAAAAAAAAAAAAAAAAATACGTCTACAAATAGGACAAATCCGCCAAATGATACAGTGGTTAGTGAGCCTAGGCAGAAGTC
>CAKNYM010048008.1:33216-53259 GCA_932195095.1 Andricus curvator
TATTTTCTGAAAAAAGTTTCTTCTCTCGATCTCTCTAGTAGCTTAATGGGAAAGCACCCGACCGGCAATCGGAAGTTCTGTGGTTCGATTCCCAGCGGAGCGAAAGGAGATTTTTTTCAGAAAACAATTAATTAAAATAACAAATTCAGTTTTAACCAAGATGGATTTCTTCGAAGTCAGATGAATTTTGAACCAAGAAAGATGACTTTTTTTACAATAAAAGATGAATTTTGGACAAATTTCTAACAAAGTACTTGAATTTTCGACCAAAGAAGATGACTATATCAAAATAGTTGAATTTTCAACCAAATGTTCGAGTTTTCAAACTAAAAAGATGAAATTAATTTCTGATGTTAGATATTGCCGATTACTGGTCAAATAATTTTCTGGAGAAACGAGAAAAAATGTGCCTCGGTCAGGATTTGAACCGGGAACGTCACTATTCACGAGTGGAGCGTCAACCAATTACGCCACCGGGGCTTCAGCATTTTTGTAAGCTGTTAAATTTCAGTGATTAATTCTAGTCTGAATAAATTCAGCGTTTCTCGTTTCTCCAGAAAATTATTTGACTAGTAATTGGCAATATCGAACATCAGAAATTAATTAATTATTGATCCTGGTCGACAAAATAACATCAATTATTAAATTATATTCAGAATCAGTGAATTTATTCAGACTATAATTATTCACTGAAATTTCACCGGTTACAAAGATGCAGACTCACATCTTCTTCTGGATATAGGAGAAACGAAAAATGATCTGCTGGAGCCCCGGTGGCGTAATTGGTTAACGCTCCACTCGTGAATAGTGACGTTCCCGGTTTAAATCCGGACAAGGCAGATTATTTCTCGTTTCTCCAGAAAATTATTTGACCATTAATTGGCAATATCAAACATCAGTAATTAATTAATTATTGGCCCTGGTCGACAAAATAACATCAATTATCAAATTATATTCAGATTCAGTGAATTTATTCAGACTAAAATTAATCACTAAAATTTCACCGGTTACAAAGATGTCGACTCGCATCTTCCTGTGATATAGGAGAAACAAGAAATTGTCAACTGGAGCCCCGGTGGCGTAATTGGTTAACGCTCCCTCGTGAATAGTGGCGTTCCCGGTTCAACTCCGGGCCAAAGCAGATTTTTTCTTGTTTCTCCAGAATATTATTTGACCAGTAATTGGCAATTATCTAACATCAGAAATTAATTAATTAATTAACATGGTCGACCAAATAACATCAATTATTTTTAAAAAATAATAAAATTCAACCGAAAACAATTGACTTTTCTAGCCGAAAAAAATTCGTTAGAACACGGTTTGATTTTCTAGTAAACCGGTTACAAAGATGTCGAATCGCATCTTCTTGTGGATATAGGAGAAACCAAAAATTATCTGCTGGAGCACCGGTGGCGTAATTGGTTAGCGCTCCACTCGTGAATAGTGGCGCTCCCGGTTCAAATCCGGCCAAGGCAAATTATTTCTCGTTTCTCCAGAAAATTATTTGGCCAGTAATTGGCAATATCGAACATCAGAAATTAATTAATTATTGACCCTGGTCGACGAAATAACATCAATTATCAAATTATATTCAGATTCAGTGAATTTATTCAGACTAGAATTAATAACTAAAATTTCACCAGTTACAAAGATGCACACTCGCATCTTGTTGTGGATATAGGAGAAATAGAAAATCATCTGCTGGAGCCCCGGTGGCGTAATTGGTTAGCGCTCCACTCGTGAATAGTGGCGCTCCCGGTTCAAATTCGGCCAAGGCAAATTATTTCTCGTTTCTCCAGAAAATTATTTGGCCAGTAATTGGCAATATCGAACATCAGAAATTAATTAATTATAGACCCTGGTCGACAGAATAATATAAATTATTAAATTATATTGAGATTTGGTGAATCTATTCAGACTAGAATTAATCACTGAAATTTCACCAGTTACAAAGATGCACACTCGCATCTTCTTGTGGATATAGGAGAAACAGAAAATCATCTGCTGGAGCCCCGGTGGCGTAATTGGTTAACGCTCCACTCGTGAATAGTGGCGCCCCCGGTTCAAATCCGGCCAAGGCAAATTATTTCTCGTTTCTCCAGAAAATTATTTGGCCAGTAATTGGCAATATCTAACATCAGAAATTAATTAATTAAGTAACGCGGTCAACAAAATAACAATTATTTAAAAAAAGAAAGATTAA
This sequence comes from Andricus curvator, assembly GCA_932195095.1. Taxonomy (NCBI): domain Eukaryota; kingdom Metazoa; phylum Arthropoda; class Insecta; order Hymenoptera; family Cynipidae; genus Andricus; species Andricus curvator. The sequence continues at coordinate 35,420 of CAKNYM010048008.1, forward strand.
AATTCAACCCAAAACAGTTGACTTTTCTAGCCGAAAAAAAAATTCGTTAGAACACGATTTGATTTTCAAGCCGAAAAACTGAATTTTCAACAAAAAAGTTCATTTTTAACCGAAAGATTTTTCACAATAAATTATGTATTTTCCACCAAAAGACGAATTTTTAACCAGTTGAATTGAACGAGAAAGAAATGAATTTTCAATAAAATAGTTGAATCCTCAACCAATCAGATGAATCAGAAATCAAGAAAGATTAATCAGATTTTTATTGTGACATATTAATTTTTAAAAGAAAAAAAACCGTATTTCTAAAAAGTGGAATTCTACCAAAAACTACAATTTTTTAACCTAACAGTTTAATTTTTAACCAAAAAGATCAATATTCCACCAAGAAGGTTACTGTTCTACCAAAAAAGGTGAATTTTCATAAAAATACATCAATTTTCGAAAAAAATTTTGAATTTTGAAGTAACAAAAACGAATTATCTACAAAATAGGTAAATTTTCAATCAAATAGTTCAATTTTTGACCGAATTATTGAATTTTGAACCAAAAATATGAATTGACAAAAAAAATTATTTTCAACATAATAGTTTAATTGTCTAGCAAATTGTTAAATGATTTAGCCAAAAAAGTTATATTTTTATTTAAAAAATTAATTCTTGAACAAAAAAAAAGTATCTTTAACAATATAATTACATTTTCAACCAAAAAGAATTAATTTTGAGCCAATTAGTGAAATTTTTAACTAAAAAGATAAATTTTCAACCAACAATGGAACAGTTAAGTTTTCAGTTAAAAAAATGAATTTTCAACAGAAAAAAAAAACAATTTTCAACAAAATAGTTAAATTTTTAACCAAAGAGATGAATTTTTAACAACAACAACAAAAATAATTTTCAACAAAAAAGTTAAATTTTCTATCAACATTAGGAAATAATTTTTCAAACCTAAATGAAAAATTTTCAAACAAAAAAGATTTTTCAGTCATGTATGAAAAAAAATTTGAACTAAATTGTTGAATTTTCAAGTAAAAAAAACGAATTTTCTACAGAATACATGAATTATCGACTAAAAAATATCAATATTCAACCAAAAATGGAATAGTTAAATTTTCAGTTAAAAAAGTTAGTTTTCAACAACAACAAAAAAACTTTTAATAAAATAGTTGAATTTTTAACCAAGGAGGCGAATTTTCAATAAAAAAAATTAATTAAAAAAAAATCGTTAAATTTTCTACCAAAATTAAGAGGTGCATTTTCAAAACGAAATTAAGAATTTTCGAGCAAAAACGATTTTTTAGTAGAGTAAGAAACCAAATTTCGACTAAATTTTTTTTATTTTCAGGTAAAAAGAACGAATTTCTAACCAAAAAAAAATAAGATTTTTTAACAAAAAACTACACTTTCAACCGAAAAGTTAATTTTTAACCAAATATTTGATGTTAAAATAAAAAAAGATGACTTTTTTACAAAATTGTTAAATCAGGCCAAAAAGATGAATTTTCTACAGAAACAGTAGTATTTTTTAAGAAAAAAATATCAATACTCAACCAGAAATTGAATATAGTTACATTTTCAGTTTAAAAAGTTAATTTTTCGAATTAAAAAAAAAAGAATTTTTAGCATAATGGTTATTTTCCACCAAATTGTTGAATTTCCAACTAAAAAAGAAAAATTATCAACAACAAAATTAAATATTAAATTTTCAATTAAAAAAAAGAGCTTTCAGCCAACAAAATTAATTTTTAACGTATTAGTTAAATATTTAACCTAAGTGATGAATTTTCAACTAAAATGATGAATCTTTAACAAAAAGTATTAAAAAATACGAATTTTCAACCAAGTACATCAATTTTCCACTAAAAATGGAAAAGTTAAATTTTCAGTCAAAAAAAATTAATTTCCAACCAGAAAATAAAAACGAATTTTCAAAAAAAAATACATGAATTTTACACAAAAAAGTTGAATTTTCCGCCCGAAACTATGGATTTTCTACAAAAAAGATTTTTTTCTACCGAGTAGATAATTTTTCAAATCAATAATTTAATTTTTAGCAAAATAGTTGAATTTTTACCACAATAGTTGCATTTTTAATCAAGTAGTTGAATTAAAAAAAAAGATTTCAACCAAAAATGGAATAGTTACATTTTTAACCAAAGAGATGAATTTTCAATAAAAAAAGTTAATTCATAACAAATAGTTCAATTTTCTACCAAAATTAAGAGGTGAATTTTCAAAATGAAATTAATAATTTGTAATCAAAACAGATTTTTTAGTCGAGTAAGAAACAAAATTTCAACTAAATTTTGTTATTTTCCGGTAAAAAGAACGAATTTTTAACCAAAAAATAATATTTTTTAACAAAAAACTACATTTTCAATCAAAAAGTTAGTTTTCAACCAAATATTTAAAGTTAAAATAAAAAAAGATTATTTTTTTTACAACATTATTAAATCAAGGCCGAAATGGAATATAGTTACATTTTTAGTTAAAAAAGTTAATTGCTCGAATTAAAAAAAAATAATAATTTTTATCATAATAGTTATTTTCCAAAAAATTGTTGAATTTACAACTAAAAAAGATAAATTATCAACAAAGAATTTAAAGATTAAATTTTCACTTAAAAAAAAGAACTTTCAGCCAAAAAAAATGAATTTTCAACAAATTAGTTGAATATTTCATCAAAGTGATGAATTTTCAACTAAAATGGTGAATCTTTAACTGAATAGTTGAATTTTAAACCAAGAAATTTAATTTTCTATAAAAAAATACGAATTTTCAACCAAATACATCAATTTTCAACTAAAAATGAAAAAGTTAATTTTTCAGTTGAAAAAAATTAATTTCCAATCAAAAAACAAAAATGAATTTTCAAAAAAATACATGAATTTTACACAAACAAGTTGAATTTTCCGCCCGAAACTGGATTTTCAACAAAAAATGGAATAGTTACATTTTTAGTTAAAAAAATGAATTTTCAACAAAAAAAAAAGGAATTTTCTACCAGTTAAATTGACCCAAAAAAGATGACTTTTAATAAAATAGTTGAATCCACATCCAAAAAAGATGAATTTTCGTAAAAGAAGCTTTCTACCCAAAAAGACGAGTTTTCAACAAAATAGATGAATTTTCCACAAAACCGTTGAATATTTTAAAACGACACTATGAATTTGAAAAAAAAGTTAATTTTCTACCTAGTAGTTATTATTTCAAATAAATAGTTCAATTTTTAACCAAATTGTTGAATTTTGTACCAAAATGGTTGAATTTTCACAAAAAAGCCAGAAACCAAAAAGTTGAATTTTCAAGCAGAAAAGATCAATTTTCAATTAAAAATATAAATTTTGAACCAATAATGGAATAGTTATATTTTTTAAAAAACTGGTTACATTTTTCCACTCTAAAGATGAATTTTCAACTAAAATGATGATTCTTTACAACAACAAAAATTCAACAAAATAGTTACATTTTGAATGAAAGATAAGAATTTTCAACAATAAGTTTAATTTTTAACTAAGAAAATTAAGTTTCTACAAAAAAAAATTTCACCAAAAAGATGAATCTTCAACCGAAAAAATAAATTTTGAAAGAGAAAAACAGATATTCATTAAAAACGGAAAAAGAGGTGTATATGAGAAAGAGTGTGAAGTACGAAATATGAAAGTAATTTTTAAACGAAGTTATTAAAAAAAAACTGTAAATATTTTTTTTTTTTCAATTCTACCATTTGATTGAAAATTTAATTATTTTGTAGGAAATGCCACTATTTTGTTAAAAACTCATCTTCTTTGGTCAAAAATTCAAAAACTTGAAAGTTGTACTGCTTTGTTAAAAATTTATCTTTTTGGTTGAAGATTCATCTCTTTCGTGGGAAATTGAACTATTTCGTTGAAAATTCGTTTCTTTTTTAGTTGAAAATTAACTTTTTTTTAACTGAAAATTTAACTATTACACCTGTAGTTGAAAATTTATCTTGTTTAGTAAAAATTGAACTAATTGGTTGAAAATGTATCTTTTTTATTTGAAAATTCATGTATTCTGTTGAAAATTCTTTTCTTTGCTAAAAAATTCAATTGTTTTATAAAAAATACGTATTTTTTCGAAAATTCATATCTTCATATGTACCATCTTTTTGGTAAAAAATACAACTATTTGGTTGAAAATTGATCTTTTTTGTGAAAATTCAACTATTTTGGGACAAAATTCAAATATTTGGTTAAAAATTAAACTATTTATTTGAAATGTTAACTACTTGGTAGAAAATTAATTTTTTTTCAAATTCATAGTGTCGTTTTAAAATATTCAACTTTTTTTTGAAAAATTTATTTATTTTGTTGAAAATTCGTCTTTTTGGGTAGAAAACTTCTTTTACGAAAATTCACCTTTTTTGGATTTGGATTCAACTATTTTGTTAAAAACTCGTCTTTTTTGTTTCAATTTAACTGGTAGAAAATTCCTTTTTTTTAATTCATTTTTTAAACTGAAAATGTAACTATTCCATTTTTTGTTAAAAATCCGTAATTTCGGGCGGAAAATTCAACTTGTTTGTGTAAAATTCGTGTATTTTTTTGAAAATTCGTTTTTGTTTTTTGGTTGGAAATTAATTTTTTTAACTGAAAATTTAACTTTTCCATTTTTAGTTGAAAATTGATGTATTTGGTTGAAAATTCGTGTTTTTTGATAGAGAATTAAATTTCTTGGTTTAATATTCAATTATTTAAATAATTTGTTGAAAATTCATTTTTTTTGGCTATAAATTCTTTGTTGATAATTTATCTTTTTTAATTGAAAATTCAACAATTTGGTGGAAAATAACTATTATGCTAAAAATTCGTTTTTTTTTCTAATTCGAAAAATTAACTTTTTTAACTAAAAATATAACTATATTCCATTTCTGCCCTGATTTAACAATTTTTTTTTAAATCATCTTTTTTTATTTTAGCTTCAAATATTTGGTTGAAAATGTAGTTTTTTGTTAAAAAATATTATTTTTGGGTTAAAAATTCGTTCTTTTTATCTGAAAAAAAAAATTTAGTTGAAATTTTGTTTCTTACTCGACTAAAAAATCTTTTTTGATTACAAATTCTTAATTTCATTTTGAAAATTCACCTCCCAATTTTCGTAGAAAATTTAACTATTTTTTTTGTAATCAATTTTTTTTTTTTCTTGAAAATTCACCTCTTTGGTTAAAAATGCAACTATTTTATTGAAAGCTATTTTCTTTTTGGTTGAAAATTAACTTTTTCAACTGAAAATTCAACTATTCCATTTTTGGTTGAATAATGATATTTTTTAGTTGATAATTCATGTATTCTGTAGAAAATATTTTTTTTTTGGCTTGAAAATTTAACGATTTTTTAAAGGAAAAAAAAAACATTTTTTTTTAAATCCACATTAGATGGAAATTCAACTATTTAGTTAAAAATGTACTTTTTTGTTGAAAATTCAAATTTTCGGGTTAAAAATTCGTCTCCTTTACTTGAAAATTCAACAATTTAGTTTAAATTGTTTTTCATACATCACTGAAAACTCTTTTTTGTTTGAAAATTTTTCATTTAGATTTGAAAAATCACTTCTTAATTTTTGTAGAAAATTTAACTATTTGGTTGAAAATTCATTTTTTCTTGAAAATTCATTTCTTTGATAAAAAATTCAACTATTTTGTTGAAAATTGTTTTTTTTCTGTTGAAAATTAATCTTTTTAACTGAAAACTTAACTGTTTCATTTTTGGTTGAAAATTTATATTTTTTTAGTTGACAATTCCACTAATTGGTTCAAAATTGATCCTTTTTAGTTGAATATTTAACTATTTGGTTGAAATTTAAATTACTTTGTTGAAAATTAATTTTTTTGTTGAAGATTTATAATTTTAGTTGAATATTTATAAAGCGTTTCAAATTTTCACTTAATTTATCATTTTATTTTTGGTCAAAAGCTCAACTACTTAGTTAAAAGTTTCAACTTTATGGTTAAAAATCAAACTATTCATTTGAATAATTAACTACTTGGTAGAAAATTAACATTTTTGTTAAATTCATAGTATCGGTTTAAAAATTCATCTGTTTTTTGGAAAATTCATCTATTTTGTTGAAAATTAATTTTTTAACTGATAATATATCTATTACATTTTTGGTTGAAAATTTTTCTTTTTTGGATGAAAACTTATCTGTTTTTGTTGAAAACGTATCTTGATTAGTTTATAATATAAAATAAAATAAAAAAACTATTTTGGTAGAAAATTCAACTATTTTGGTCAAAATTAAACTATTTATTTTTAAAATAAAGTATTTAGTTAAAAATTAACTTTTTTGTCAAAAATCCATAGTGTCGGGTGGAAAATTCGACTTTTTTGTTGTAAAATTTATGTATTTTGTTGAAAATTCTTCTTTTTTGGTGGAAAATTTCTTTTTTGAAAATTCATCTTTTTGGCTGTGGATTCAACTATTTTGGTAGAAAATTCAACTAATTTGTTAAAAATTAAACTATTTATTTCAAAAGTTAACTAATTGGTTAAAAATTAACTTTTTTGTTAAAAATCCATATAGTGTTGGGTGGAAAACTCGACTTTTTTGTTGTAAAATTTATGTATTTTGTTGAAAATTCGTCTTTTTGGGTAGAAAATTTCTTTTTTGAAAATTCATCTTTTTGGCTGTGGATTCAACTATTTTGATAAAAATTTCCATTTTTTTCTTCAATTTTAATGGTCAAAAATTTTTTTTTTTAAATTAATTTTTTAAACTGAAAACGTAACTATTTCATTTTTGGTTAAAATCTTACTTTTTTGTTGAAAATTTGACTGTTTGGTTGAAATTTCAACTATTTTGGTAGAAAATTCAAATAATTTGTTAAAAATTAAAACATTTATGTGAAAAGTTAACTACTTGGTTAAAATTTAACTTTTTTGTTAAAAATCCATATAGTGTTGGGTGGAAAATTCGACTTTTTTGTTGTAAAGTTTATGTATTTTGTTGAAAATTCGTCTTTTTTGGTGGAAAATTCATCTTTTTAGCTTTGTATTCAACCATTTTGTTATAAATTCGTTTTTTTTGTTCAATTTTACTGGTAAAATTTTTTTTTTTTTTTTTGAAAATTAATTTTTTAAACTGAAAACGTAACTATTTCATTTTTGGTTAAAATCTTACTTTTTTGTAGAAAACTTGACTGTTTGGTTGAAATTTCAACTATTTTGGTAGAAAATTCAACTATTTATTTGAAAAATTAACTACTTGTTTAAAAATTAACTTTTTTGTTAAAAATCCATATAGTGTTGGGTGGGAAATTCAACTTGTTTTAATAAAATTTATGTATTTTGTTGCATTTCTTTTTTTGAAAATTCATCTTTTCAACTGTGGATTCAACTATTCTGTTAAAAAGTCGTCTTTCCTGGTTCAATTTAAATAAAAAAAAAAGATTAATTTTTCTGTTGGAAATAAATTTTTTTAACTGATAATTATTACATTAATATTACACGTTTGGTTGAAAATTTATCTTTTTTAGTTGAAAATGTATCTTTATTAGTTGAAAATTCAACTACTTTGGTAGAAAATTCAATTCTTTTCTCAAAAATTAAACTCTTTACTTGAAAAAGTAACTATTTGGTGGAAAATTTGTTTCTTTGTTAAAAATTAATTTTTTTATTGAAAATGTAACTATTCCAGTTTTGGTTAAAAACTTATATTTCCTAGTTGAAAATTCAACTATTTTAGTAGAAAATTTAACTATCTGGTTAAAAATTAAACCATTTAAAAAATTATAAACTTGGTAGAAAACTAACTTTTTTGATGAAAATTCAACTGTTATGTGGAAAATTCATCTATTTTGTTGAAAATTCGACTTTTCGGAGATGATTAATCTGCTTTTTTAAAATTTCATCTTATTAGCTGTGGATTCAACTATTTTGTTAAAAATTTGTCTTTTTGGATCATTGTAACTGGTAGAAAATACGTTTAGTTTTTGTTGAAAACTAATTTTTTAAACTAAAAATGTAACTATTTGATTTTTGGTTAAAACATATTTTTTGTTCAAAATTTGACTGATTGAAAATTCAACTATTTTGTAGAAAATGCATGTATTTAGTTGAAAATTTTTTCTCGGGTAGAAAATTAATCTTCTTTTTTTAAAAATCATCATTTTGGTTGAAGATTCAACTACTTTGTTAAAAGTTCGTGTTTTTTAGTAGAAAATCAGTTTTTTGGTTAAAATTAATTTGTCAAACTGAAAATGTAACTATTCCATTTTTGGTTAGAAACTTTTTTTTTTTTTTGTTTGAAAATTTGACTGGTTGAAAATGCATGCATTTTATTGAAAATTCGTCTCTTTTACATTTTTTAGTTGAAAATTCATCTCTCTTGATTAAAAATTACATTCTTGGTGAAAATGCATCTTTGTATGTTTAAAATTCAACTATTTAAATTAATCTTTTTTAGTAATAAATGTAACTGTTTTGTTGAAAATTCGTCCTTGCGGATTGAAAATTCATACATTCATACATGAAATACGAAATATTAAATCTTTCCTTGAGAATTAATCTTTTTTGTTAAAAATTTAATTACCTTGTTGAAAATGCAATTCAAATTTATGGACGACCCCTATTGGGCGCCTAGAAAAATATATAGAACCACCTGTTTCGTCACCTATATATGACTCTCTATTTATGTGTGAGTTTCACTGCGCAAGAGAAATTAAGCTCTCGCGCAGACTGAAAAGCAGCCGACTGCTGACACCGCTACGTTGGTTTGGTATTTCAGTCTTTCAGTCTCGCACAAAAATAATCGTGACGGTCATGATCATTTGTCAAGTGTCAGTCAGTGACAATTAAACTTGACACTTTGGTCTAAATAAATTAAGTTCTAATCATGTGTATCAGTGTGAAGAATAAGGTGTGTGCATAACTTAAAATATATGTTCTTGTTTAGATTTATTTATCGTAAAAAAAATATATATTCACAATCACAACTTTGTGATGATGTTGCACTTACATTCAGATTAACATATTTTATACTTTTTGCTTATTCAATTATTTTTTCACCTATTTTCAATTATTGTTATTATTCATTTCGTACATCCAGCATTTAACAATTGTTAATATTCATAATTTTCGTATTGTTATAAATCATTAGGCTCGGGCTCAAGTATCACTTTCTTTAATTTAAAATTTAGGTAACAGAAATTCCGGTTGTTAGAACTGTGCTTTCACTTTTTTCTGCGTCCTAATCTATACCTGTACTTTGAACCTCTCCGCATAGTAATTTCCAATAAATCTTTAGATACAATACACTCAAAACCTCGGATATCCTATTTATGTCCCTGATATATCATGGGAATAATCCTAGAGACATCAACTTTTTGGAACACAAATTTTATATTTTTACTTTTTTTCCAGCAAGCGGTTCCAAATCCAACTCGAAGCAATGCAGCAATGTTGAAGCAAATATTATTCGATTTTATGCAATGCATGATAATACAGATCCACTGGCTTTTCGATACAATTGTGGACTTTTGTTTTAGCCTCTATTACAACAACAAAGTAAAGAGGGTGCCACCCGTGAAAAATAAGTTGTTGCTTGAAAGTGGTGTTGCCATTGCAAACAAGATCAGGTTATTAAGATTTTTAATAATTTATCAAATTTGCATTAAAAGTTTTCAGTGATTAAAGTATAGTTTTGATTTTAGAGAAGGGAGTGTAACAGCGGAAGAAGTAGTGCAGGCTTTTATTGATAGGTGTAAGGAAGTGAATGGATTGCTCAATGCAGTTGTTGTGGAACGTTACGAAGAAGCGATCAAGGAAGCAAGAGAGGTGGATGAATTACTGAAAACTGACGTGGATCGAGAAATACTAAAGAAGACGAAACCCTACTTAGGTGTTCCCTTCACTACAAAAGAAAGCAATGAAGCTAAAGGTTAGCCTTCTCTTGATTTAGCCGATAATATTAGATTTAATATCAAACTACTAATGTTGATCTAATTCTGGACAAAAGTCTCACCATGTGTCCTGCTGAAAAAGCCTACATAGTAAACTACATGGAAACCGGTGTTGGAACTCATATGGGACCCTTTTTTGAATTCCTGTCTCAAATTACGATCTGAGATAGGATGGGAAATATTTTGTGGGTTTCCACATGGGTTCTTATATGAATACCCTTATGGAAACCTATCCATGTAGGAACCTTCATAAAAACCCATGATAAGAACCGATATAGATGCCCATCCTATATTCCTATCTCAGATCGTAATTTGAGACAGGAATTCAAAAAAGGATCCCACATAGGTTCCAAAGTAGTTTGCTATGTAGGCTTTTTCAGTAGGGTACTAACAACTGGCTCAACTGATAGTCCTGACCGCATATCCATTTTTCAAGTTCAGTTAATTTTTTAAGTTAAGTCGTCTTCTTAAATGAACATATTTTCTTAAACTAAAGAAATTAGCCTTTGCTTTTGTTATCAACATTATTTTTATTCAGCATTGTTAAATAAATACATATACAAAATCAATTAAAGCAATTACAATAAAATATGATTGGAATCTGTAGGTATGAAGCACACAATGGGGATGACATGCAGGCAAGAACACTGTTCAACCGAGGATGCAACAGTAGTTGGTTATCTGAAAAAAGCAGGTGGTATCATTATAGCAAAGACAAACATTCCAGAAATGAATTTGTGGATCGAGTCTAGAAACAATGTTTATGGGCAAACCAACAATCCCTATGACACGACTCGGGCAGTTGGTGGAAGTAGTGGAGGCGAGGGTACAATTCTTGCTGCTTGTGGTAGTGCCATTTCTATCGGGAGCGACATTGGAGGTTCCATCAGAATACCTGCATTCTGCAATGGAGTCTTCGGGCACAAACCTAGTGAAGGTAAAAAATAATATTATTAGAGAATAAATCTATGGTAGCGTTCACATATGATGTCACGCTCTCTATAAAGGAACATTACCCAGGCAAAGATATTATAAGCCTAGATGCGGCACTTCACTAGCGAACCTATAATAAGTTCCAAGAACTAAGAAAATACCATTGGTTAAACGGAGACAGAGATATCTCCATCTCTTTTTAACTAATGGCATTTTTTTAGTTCTTGGAACTTATTGTTGGTTCGCTAGTGAGGTGCCGCATCTAGGTTTATAATATGTTTGAGGGTGCAGTTCAGCCGTTCAAGAAACTGACCGATTCACATAGTCGCAAACCAATTTCAGTTATTTTTTCCTGAGAACTAATCTCTGGTGACCTCTCTAGGAACAACACCAATCAAAGGTATTGGTTTGAGATCAGAAGACTACGGAAACACCATGGTGGCAGCTGGTCCCATGTGCAAAAAAGCAGAAGATCTGGAACCACTTCTCAGAGTCCTTATTGGCGATAATATCACCAAATTGAAGCTGGACACTCCCGTGGATCTGAAGAACTTGAAAATCTTCTATCAAGTTTCCTCGAGGGATATTCGGTCGAGTCTAATGAGCAAGGTGATGAGGTCGACTTTGATGAAGGCCGTCCGACATTTGGAGGAAATCACTGGATCTGCAACCAAGGTAATTAATTGATTAGCGAAGGCTTCTTTATAAGGGATTATAATTCCATTATCTTACAGATTAAAATGCCTGGGTCAGAGTACAGTTACCGACTTTGGAGGTATTGGATGACCCAAGAAGAAGGAGATTTCAAGCACCTCATAACAAACAAAAAGGTAAAAATTATAAAGTGAGTGGAAAATAGCAGCCTAATTTTTTTCTCATCCAGGGCGTTACAACTGCAGCTGCGGAAATATGCAAACTAGTCAGCTTGAAGTCAGAATTAACCTTGGCTGCGATCCTCAAGTTGATAGATATGGACTTTTTACCTCAGGAAAATGGAGATTGGGCACGATACGTCACCTCTAGTTTGACAAAATACCTAGTGGTAATTAGCATTCTCCAAATACGATTTTGGATATATATATATATATATATATATATATATATATATATATAAAGGCAAAAAATAATGAAAAAAACATTTTAGGATAAACTAGGCGATGATGGAGTTCTCCTTTATCCCTCGAGTCCAACTTCAGTTCCTTACCACTATGCTTCATACTTCAACCCCTTCAATTTTGGCTACTGGTGTCTTTTCAATGCTCTCAGGCTTCCAGTTTGTCAAGTGCCGATGGGATTGGACAGTAACGGATTGCCAGTTGGAATTCAGGTACTTAAAAAAAGGAATAATTAATTAGGCTAAATTAATAAAAATAAAAATTTTCAGGTCATCGCTGCTCCTTACAATGATCATCTTTGTCTTGCTGTTGCAAGGGAACTGGAAAGAGCTTTCGGTGGATGGGTGCCTCCATCTTAATTTCCTGTTTTTTACATTCCATACTATTACATTCCCGGCTCGATTTGACTTGAATCTTTCGAAATTGGAGCCTATTAAAAAACGATTGCGACACTCTGAAGTTGCTGCCCAAATCTGACAGCTTTTCACTTTTTAGAAAACTATAGGAAAAATTGTGAGTTCTTATCGAAAAATGTCGGGACGATCAGGATATTCTGAGGGAAACTGGGACAAACCGATTTTTCAAGATCGATCCACGCATTTCATGAACATCAGTGATTCAATCGCTCAACGTCTGCAAACAGGTTCAAAGTTTTGTTTCAAAATCAACTATCCCTTAAATCTTTTGTATCATTGTACCTGTAATAAAGATGTGGCTGTTTAATTTATGTATAAAATAGTGTTTTTCTTCATTGACTACTATCCCTAGGCACCGTGGACGATGAGCGGCTGAAGAATCATGATCTGAATTGGATTGAAAAGTTGGCAGAAATTGATCAGAAACACACGATTGAAAAAAATCTTGACATAGAAGAAATTGAAAAAAGGATCCAGTCTCTTGAAGCTTACACTACTGGGGGGATTGTTACAACTTGCCCTGCTGATAAGAGAAAGGTTCTACTTCAGGCCTGCCCAAGTAGGGGAAAACTGCTTATTTGCCAGATGGGAATTTAACACCACCACCGACCTCTACTCATTCAACTTCACGAGAGCGACCACCCCCCCCCCCCCAAGCCTCTGGACCTGTGAAAAGGGAAGTGGTGGTGGAACTCGAACATGTGGCGAATGGGCAGTTTTCCCCTACTTGGGCAGGCCTGTTCTACTTTATCATGAAAATTTTTTTTTGTTGGAAAGTTCGCTTTCTCGCTGACAATGAGGGGTCGCGAGATGTGCGTCGCTGATTCGACTGAGGCTTCACAGGGTAAAATGCTTATTTTTTTCGATCCAATGGGCCTTAGTTTACGAGATATCGAGCACTTAATGGATTTTCATGTACTTTCACCCTGCAAAGCCCTAGTCGAATCGGCGACGCACATGTTACATATGCGTCGCGAGATCACCTTGTAATTTCTGAATTATTTAAAGATTATCGAGTGCTACACGCAACTGAAGGGCGACACATTAAAGTGTGAATCACTAGTGAAAGATTTCATAGGATGTATCGACGAATTGTTGTACAAAGCGACGCGCATTGATGAAAGATCTTCAGTAAACGTCACCTGTCCCAGAAAAATGACCTACAGGGAAAGATTCGAGAAAAGCTGTCTAAACAAATAAAAAATTGTGAACTTGTGAAGAAATATTAAATTAAATGTACTAGTGCAAGTACAATTTATGAGCATTTTGAATTAGGATTTAAAAAATCGTATTTTCTATCTTTATTAATAATAATTACATAATTTAAATTTCGCGGGAAAATGATAGCTTCAAACTGCAAAGGGCGCTAAATTTAAATGATAAAATAAGTCAAAGTAAGGGAAAACATATTATTTGCATTGAACAGTGCCTTATTCAGGGTTGCTACAATATCCCAATTTCTAAATTCTTCGAGGTATAAAACTAATTATACACTCAGAGATTAATAATGTTAATGCAAAAAAATTTTGTTTCTAAATATATTTTAAACACTTTTTAGTTGTGTTTTCAAGTCAAAAAATACATTTTCAACCAAAGAAATGAATTTTTAACTAAAATGATGAATCTTCAATGAAAAATATGAATTGTTAACAAACTAGGTAGTTGATTTTTCAACCCAAAGGATTAATTTTCTACTAAAAAAGACACATTTTCAACGAAGTACATGAATTTTCATCTAAAAAATATCAATTCTCATCCAAAATTAAATTAGTTAAAATTTCTCATGCAAAAAAAATGATTTTTTTAACAAAAAAATAGAATTCAATTTTCAGTTCAAACAACGAATTTTCAACCAAAAAAATTAATTCTCAACAAAATAAGTCAATTTTACACCCAAATAAAGAATTTTTTACCAAAAAAGATACAGATTACATAAAAAATATAAATTTTCATCTAAAAAAGATAAATTTACAAACCAAGAATATAATAGTTTAATTTGCAGTTAGAAAAGTAGATTTTAAACAAAAAAACGAGTTTTCAACAAAATTAATTAATTTTCATCTAAAAATGTAAATTTTCAAGCAAAAGTGGAACGGTTACATCGTCAGTTAAAAAAATTAATTTTTAATTAGAAAGAAACGAATTTTCAACCAAAGAAGTTAATTTTTTATCACAATGATGAATTTTAAACCAAAAATTTGAATGTTTGACAAAATAGTGGAATTTTCAACTCAAAACATGAATTGTCAACAACAAAAATAAATTTTTAACTAAATAATTTTTTTTTTAACCAAATAAATGAATTCCTAATAAAAAAATAGAATAGTAAAATTTATACAAAACAGATAATTTTTTAACGAAAAAAATTACATTTCTATCAAAAAAGGTAAATTTTCTACAAAAAATGGAATAGTTAAAGTGAATTTTTAACTAAAATTATGAATCTTCAATTAAAAAAAAAAATAATTTTTAATCAAATTCATGAATTTTCAACTGAAAAGATAAATTTTCTACCAAAAATAAAATAGTTAAATTGTCAGTTAGTAAAATTAATTTTCAACCAAAAAAGAAACGAATTTTCAACAAAATAGTTAAATTTTCAACCAAAGAAATAAAATTTTAACCAAAGAAATAAATTTTTAACCAAATTGTTTTTTTTTCGTGCAAAAAAAATGATTTTTTTAACAAAAAATAGAATTCCATTTTCAGTTCAGAAAACCAATTTTCAACCAAAAAAATGAATTCTCAACAAAATAATTCAATTTTACACCCAAAAGATGAATTTTCTACCAAAAAAGATACAGTTTCAATAAAATATATAAATTTTCAACTAAAAAGGATAAATTTACAAACCAAGAATATAATAGTTCAATTTGCAGTTAGAAAAGTAAATTTTAAACAAAAAACCGAGTTTTCAGCAAAATTAATTAATTTTCATCTAAAAATGTAAATTTACAAGCGAACATTTTTTTAATTAAATTAAATTTTTTTACATCGTCAGTTAAAAAAATTAATTTTTAACTAAAAAGAAACGAATTTTCGACCAAAGAAATTAGTTTTTAATCACAATGATGAATTTTAAACCAAAAATATGACTTTTTGACAAAATAGTGGAATTTTCAAATCAAAACATGAATTTTCTATCAACAACAAAAATTAATTTTCAACTAGTTTTTTTTAAACTAAATAAATGAATTCCCAACAAAAAAAAATAGTTAAATTTCTACAAAACAGATAATTTTTTAAAGCAAAAATTACATTTCTATCAAAAAAGATAAATTTTCCACCAAAAAATGGAATAGTTAAAGTGAATTTTTAACTAAAATGATGAATCTTCAACTAAAAAAAAATTTAATTTTTAACCAAATTCATGAATTTTCAACTGAAAAGATAAATTTTCTACCAAAAATAAAATAATTAAATTTTCATTTAGTAAAATAAATTTTCAACCAAAGAAGAAACGAATTTTCAACAAAATAGTTAAATTTTCAACCAAAGAAATAAATTTTTAAGCAAAGAAATAAATTTTCAACAAAAAAGATGAAGTTTCAAATAATGAGAGAACTCTTCTACCAAAAAAAGACTGATTATCAAAAAAGAGTTGAAATTTCACTTAAAACAGATAAATTTTCAAATAAAAATAGAATAGTTAAATTTTCAGTACAAAAATTAATTTTCAATCAAATTAAAATAAATTTTCAACGAAATAGTCTAATTTTCAACTAAGAACAATAAATTTCTATCAAAAAGATAAATTTTCGACAAAAAGTGGAACAGTTACATTTTTAGTTAAAAAAATTAATTCTCAATAAGAAAAAACTAATTTTGAACCAAAAAGATAAATTCTCAACCAATAAGATGAATTTTCTATCCAAATAGATGAATCTATAAGAAAGTACACGAATTTTCAACCAAAAAGATGAATTATTCACCAAGAAGATTCTCACAAAATTCAAATTTTCAATAAAATACAATAGAATAAAAAAAACTAATTTTCAAACAAAAAGATCAATTTTCAACCAATAAGATGAATTTTCTATCAAAATAGGTGAATGTTTAACCAACTAGTTACTTGAATTTTCAACCCAAAAGATTAATTTTCTACTAAAAAAGACGCATTTTCAACGAAGTACATGAATTTTCATCTAAAAAAGATCAATTCTCATCAAAAATTAAAATAGTTAAAATGTTAGAAAAATAAATATTCACCAAAAAAAAACGAATTTTCAACAAAACTGTTTTTTTCATGCAAAAAAATGATTTTCTTAACAAAAAATAAAATTCCATTTTCAGTTCAGACAACCAATTTTCAACAAAAAAATAAATTCAAAATATAATAATAATATAAATTTACAAGCAAAATTAATTAATTTTCATCTAAAAATGTAAATGTTGTTATAATTTTTTTCAATGAGAAGCTCCATCTGGTTTCAACACCTTCAAAATATATTAAAAATTATTTACAGAGTAGAAATACAATACGGTAAAAGTGATCTGGGTCGAACATTTACAACTCCGTGTGTTATCAATAATAATATATATATTAGCAAATTACAATCTATATTTGCAACGAAAATCACACTCCGCATCGGTTACAATTAAGCTCTTCAAGAGCATAAATTTAAAAAAAAAAAACTAAATATTTTTCGCGTAGCGTAACAAATTTTTCGCATTAGTCTTATTCCTTTCTTCTCAGATTTTCGTTTCGTTGAGTCGTAACTGATTTATAAATGACCTTATTCCATTTTTGAAGCGTGCGAATATCTAGAGTGCATTCCCAGCTTCAGAGTGCAACATTTTGTAGACAATTTTACATAAAACTATTATAATACACGTAATTAATTAATTAATCGCGGGAATTGTTTTTTTTTTTTGTTGGTGCTTAATGTTACTCTCTGAGGCGAGCCAATCGCTGAGTGAGTTCGTCCTGTTCTTGAGAAACCACAGTCGAGGCTCCTATACTGCTCAACTGACCGGCAGGAAGTTCCATGTTGAGTTCGAGTCTGAAAAAAATTTGAAACATTTAGAAAGTTTTGACATTTTCTTTATCCGGAGAAAAATTCCCTGGAAATTTCAGGGTTTTCCTCAACTCTCTAAAGTCCATAAATTTGAATAATAATTAAAACAAATTTTTATTTTATCTTATACTTCAAATGTACTGCATATGTAAAATAATGGGGGCTATATTTATTTCAATTTAAAGCGCTTTAAATTCCTAAATTTTCAAGTAAAATAAATGAATTGTCAACAAAATAGTTGAATTTTCAGTTGAAAAAATTAATTTAACAGAAAAAAGTTATCCAAAGTGATGAATTTTCAATAGTATACATGAATTTTCAACTGAAAAAGACAAATTTTCAACCAAAAATGGAATAGTTGAATCTTCAGTTTGAAAAATTAATTTCCAACCGAACTGATGAATTTTCAACTAAAATGATGAATCTTCAACTAAAAT
>CAKNYM010048009.1:4272-18857 GCA_932195095.1 Andricus curvator
TTCTACCACTTACTTTACCTTTATACACTTGTTTGTTCAGTCGTTCAACTTTCATTCTTTCAAGATGTCCGAACCATCTTAACTGATTTCTTTCGCATATGTCAACTAGTGTCTCCCCTGTACCACATTCTTTGAGGAGACTATTTTAAGTCTTTCGATAATGGCATAAAATGTCATTCTTAATGAGCATGTAAAATTTGTATCCAAGGAACTTATAAATCTTATCGCGTATTGCGACAATTTTTTTAATAGCAAATTTTTTTTTAACATTCCTATAACGTTTTGCTTTTTAGGTGTTTTAGACTATTTTATGACGATTAGGAATTCAATCAAATGTAATTTTTCTGAACATTTGCAATTTATCTTAAAGATGGAACTTAGAATTTTTTTCCTTAAAAAAAAAAAAACAGAAAAAAAAATTGTTTTTGCGATAATTGTATTTATAGTTTTTCAAAATTTTAGAACACATGAACAGTCTTAAAGTCTCGATGAAATAATATTGAAAAAGTTATATTAAAACAAGAATAGCCCGACCAGCCCCCGACTAGAAATGTTCACCAAAAAGAACCCCAACTAGCGACGGACCAGTCTCCGATTAGGGAGATTGCCTACAAAATTTATCCGACTAGCCCCCGACTTTTAATAGGGCCACGTGGGACTATTTCTATACTGGAGGTCTTTCGCGTCCCTGCTTTTAAAATTAATGTGATAATTAGAAATTTGGTCACTAACGGTTTTAAACAATAATTCTATATATTTGAAATTCATTTTGTAAAGGAATTTTAAGTTACTGATTTCAAATTTGATGTTGAAATTATAAGAAACGGATTTAATATGACGACCCACAGATTTGAGAAATTATTGAATATTTTTGAAATTTATTTGTTAAAGGTATTTTATGACACTGATTTCATATTTGATATTAATATTTTAAAATTAAAAATTGCGGATAACTACATAAAAAGTGAGCTGATTTCTCAATTCTTTAAACAAAAATTATTCAAATAATATGATGGGTTTCTTTGAACAAGAAAAAGGCGCGACGTAGACAAAATTGAAGAGCATGTAAGAAGTAGGTATATTTTTCAATATAATGTTAACAAAAAAATACAATTTTTTTAATTTACTAAATAGAGCAATTAAGCCGTAGGCTTCGATTCCGTTCGTTCAAACTTCAGTTCTAAGACAACTCTGCTAGAATTAATTAATCTTGAATATTTTTAATTTGTGTCCAACTGAAAAATTTCATAGAGATAATTTGTACATTTTGTTCAAATCCGCTAAGAATAACGATTTAAACGTACAGGTCTCTTGAAAACAAAAATTGCATAATTTTGAAAATGTTCGAAATTTTTCAATTTTATTCTAATTTAAAAATTGCATGAAAAATTTTTCGAAATATATTTTATATCTAGTAAAAATTTGGATGCTTCTTTATCTATAAAAATCATTTCTACTTTTTCATCGAAGTAAAAAATGGCATTAGGGCATTTTGCAAGTTTTTTGTCGTGTACTAGAAACTTTGACAAGAATTTCTAAAACTTTGTTAACAATTTTGTTTCAACTTTTGAAAATGCTCAAAATTTTTGAGGTTTGGTCTAAACAAAAAAATCAATTGAGATTCTTTGAAACGTTTTTTCAAAATTTCGAAAATGATCTACATTTTTTAATTTGGTCGGAAATATCTGGTTAACAAACATGCACTTCATTTTGGGATCCTAAAAAAAGTGTATCAAAGGCTGATTTGATTGGACAAATCCTTCAAAAGTTAGCGTGGCTATTACAACCATACAGGCATACATACAAACATACAGATCAACAGACAGAAAAACAAAAAATTCTATAATTTTAGGGTATTACGTTGAAAATTAAAAAAGAAATACAAAACAAGATTTCTATAGTTTGAATTTCTGAAATTGGACAATTTTGAGCCTTTCAATTCGAAATGGTTTTTTTTCACTTAAGTTTGAAATACTTAACACTTTGGAACATTGTCAATTACAAAATAATTTGATTTTCGAAGCCTACTCGTAAAATCTTCTTATTTTTCAGGCTTAAATTTGATAAATTTTTCGCGCAATTTTTTAATGTGTTGAATTTTTTCTGGATTCATTGCGTCCCAAATTCTTTATTTACAAATCCTACAAACTAATTTGTCGAACAAATTTATCTTTGAAATTTATCGTTGAAGAAAATTCATAATCGCGCCCTTCGAAAAATTTTCCAGATCTGCTTTTGGTCATTCTACTTATCTTGCACCTTCTTTCCTTAGAAAGACATAGTGTTGTTTACCTGTCCACCGTAAAGGTCGAATATGACTCACGGACTTCAAGCAGGTGCAATGGTGCATTGTTTGACTATGAAGAAAGTTAGCAAGAGTGTCCACTCTACCTGAAGTTAAGCAGTTTAGAATTGAAATGGTATTATCCGTCATGTCTCATGAGAGAAAAAACATTTTTAATGAAAATGAATTCAAACCGAGGGTCGACCACTCTGATTTTTCATATACCAGGAATATATTCCCAGGAATATATAGAATATATCGGAATATTTGGGAATACAAAGAATATGAAGAATATTGGAATATGTGAGAATATGAGAGAATATGTAGGAATATGAGTGAATATCAGGGAATGTGAAGGAATATGAGGGAATATTTGGGAATATGAGTCAATATTTCAGAATATATTTAAATTATGTACATTAAATTACATATATATGTAGGTACATATTATATATTTACTAAACTTACAGTTTAATATCACATGATATTTAAAGTGTTATTCTTTGGTCTATAAATGATCAAAATCCCTATTTGTTTATCGCAGGCTTCACAGTCTTTTTCCTATTCCCCTCTTTTTCTCGTTTTTCCGCTTAAATGCGAACTTATTTGATAGAAATCAATGAGAAAATCTTAATTATTTTAGCTTGAAAGTTCTTTGTTTTCAGTAGAAAAGTCTAGTAATAAATTTTTGGTTATGAATTCTTATATCCTTTTTGGTATGAAAGTGAATTATTCTGTCGAAAATTTAACAATTTTGTTCAAAAGTCACACTTCTTGGTTGAAAATTCAACTGTTTTGTTGAGAATTCGTCTTTTTGGCTTAAAAATTCAACAATTAAATTGCAATTTTTTTTCTTCCTAGACTTATAAATATGTTTTGGTTGAAAATTCAATTATTTTGTGGAACATTCATCTTTTGGTATGAAAATTTATCTCTTTCTGTAAAAATTTAAACTTTTTTGGTCAATAATGCAAATGTCTGGTTAACAATTAATCTGTTTCGATTGAAAATGTACTTTTTTGTTAATAATGCAATTGTTTTGTAGAAAATTCGTATTTTTGGTTAAAAAATTCATCAATCTAGTAGGGAATTCAACTATTTGGTTAAAAATTTATGTATTTTGTTGAAAATTCGTCTTTTTTGAAAGAAAATCAATTTTTTTGGTTAAAAATTTACTTTTTTTCTGATAATTCAACTGTTTTGTAGAAAATTCACCATATTAGCTTGGAAATTCAACAATTTGGTATTTTTTTTTTTTTAATTCGTTTTCGGTTTGTAAAATCCAACTGTTGTTTATTTTAAATTGAAAGTTGTTTTGCGAAGTATCAACTATTACATGTTTCGTTGAAAATTAATCTTGTTAGTTTGAAAATTTAACTCCTTGGTTGAAAGTTGAACTACTTTTTTAAAAGTTTTTTTTTTCTATAAGATTCATAATTTTAGTTAGAAATTCGTATTTTTAAATTGAAAAGTACTTTTTTTAAATGAAAATTCAATTGTATTGTAGAAAATTCGTTTTTTTTTTATTAAAAAACAATTCAACTAAAATAAAATTTAACCATTACATTCTTGGTTAAAATTGATGAATTGAATATTGAACGAAAAGTGGAAATTTTTTGAAAAAAACGCGACTTTCTAACTCTATTCTTAAAATCAAATTGCTAAAAACAATAATAAATTGTTCATACGATTTGTGACAATATCAAAGTATTAAGTAGTATTTTATGTATCAGAAACAATTTGCATTAAAAAAAAAAGCAAAAAATCATAATTAGCGCCAAAAACTCGCAAAACACATTTTGTCACTTATGGGATTTATTTGGGACCCTATAAAACATACTCATGGGGGTGATATTTATAAAATAATATTTTATTCATATTATATGGCTGATTGTGAAGATAAATTTGAGTTTCAACTCAATTCAGCTAATATTGACGATTCTGAATAAAATTTACAAAAAAGTCTTTTTTTTTTAATGGAAAATACGTGTTAAACTGAATGGGGCTTGCGCCCCATCTAAATAAAAAAATGGATTTATTTTTGTGTGGATTCGAACAAATTTCCTGGCGATATGCATGCAAATTCAAGACAAAAAAATTTGGTTCACCCTACTTTACATGCCAAAGTTGGGATCACTGGGCAAAGACACGGATGAGAAGGAATTGGGGAATATAAGGAATATCAAAAATATTTGAGAATATAAAGAATATCAAGAATATCAAGAATATCTGGGAATATTGAAAGAATATATGGGAATATTTCGTGAGTGTACCAAGAATATCGGAGTGGTCGACCCCTGGATTTAAACTTATAAAAAATAAATATTTGAACAATATTTTTCTGATGGAATTTATTCTGACTGTCGCTTATTCTTACTGATTTAAACAAAATTGGTGAATTTTAATAAATTATGGCCTATTTTTTCGGGGATAGAAATACACTTATTTGCTTGAAAAATGCGTTCCTTTAGCAAATTGTTTTCACGATTTCAGACATAGAAAAATTTACTTTCAAAATGGGAAACAGTAAAATTGTAGAGAATGTTTACCCTAAAAAAATGCCATCATATAATAAAATTCAACCATTTTTCAAAAATTGGTAAGAAGCGATCACGAGAAAAAATTCGATTGCAAAAAAAGTTATTAAAACAAAGGATTTTTGTACATTTTAAAACTTTTTCGTGAAAAATAACTTTTCTATTTGGAGTGACATCAGTATTACTATTTGTGTACTTCCATATTGAAACATATTACTTCGTCCGTTGTTCAAAAGGGTCAACTTCCGACTGAATTCTTTCTGAAATTGACCCTTATTGACAAGCGAAAATTGGGCTGATTGAATATGAACGTACACATTAGTTTGGGTTAAAAATAACAAATTCTGGCATTCGACATCTCTACAACGCGAAAAATTAGCGTATTGGGATCCTAAGCAATTATAATTAATTTGAAATCTATAGACATAGAGCTTGGTTACCCGCACTAAATAAAAATGTTGAAAAAATTTCATTTTTTAGAGTTTTTAAATTTTCTTGAATATATATAATTCTTGTTTAATTCACCCCTGTTTTCGGAAAGAATTATTAACACTAGAAAAAAAATTTTCAAGACCCAAGAATTGAAATTGGAAATGCAGCGGAAACGTTTTATTTTGGTATTTAATGAAATTATTATTACAACTTATGTTATACACATTTTTTCCGAGCATGTGTGGGCTTTTTAGCATAAAGATACGCTAGCAAAAATATCGACAAACCCAGGAGTCAAAACTAGAATCACACCAAATTTTCAAACTTGGTATTCAATATAATTATTTTCGATTTTTTCGAGTATATTTTTCTGCTTAAAAATTCCACAGTTGCTTGCAAAAAATTTCAAACCACAAGTGAAAGGTGTAATTCTATTAACAACAAAATTTCGAAATTTTAAAATTGGCTGTAATTCTAATTTTGACTCCTAGGTCTTGTCAATTTTTTCCTAGTGTTTCCTATTCTAAAAAATCTCACAAATGATCTGGAAAATGTTCAACACACAGAATATTAAGATATTTTCATTAAATACCAAAATCGAAATTTTAAATATACGCTGTATTTTTAATTTGTATTCCTCTGTCTTATCAATTTTTTCATCGTATATTTTTGTAACTGGAAAATTTTGAAGAACCCGAAAAAAATTAATCTCTTATGTACACAGGGGTTAAGAAATTGTTCGCGAAAACAAGCGTGTATTAAAGGGGAATGATCACTTAAACAATGATCAATTTAAATCAGCAACAAATGGAGCAACTTTTTTTACCTCCAGGTTTCTGGAGAAATTAAAACTCAAGAAAATTTAAAAACTCTACAAACAAGATATTTTTTAAAACATTTTCATCTAGCGCGGGTACCCAAGCTATATATCTATCGATTCCAAATTAATTATAATTTTTCAGGGATCTTAATACGCTACTTATTGGCGATGTAGCGATTTCGAATTCCAAAATTTGTTGGGTTCAACTCGCTCTAGTAAACATTTTGATTCTTAAAATCATAGAAAAACTATTTTTTCAGAAATAAACCTTTTGGCACGAAAACACCGGTTTGTTTTCCTCTACAGGTTCGGTAGTGGTTTTCACAACCTTTTCAATAATTGTGACCATTTTTTTCAATTACGAATTAAACTCATAAAATGTGGATCAACAATAAACGTACTTATGCTTTCTTCGTATTGAGGTTCTTTTTTCTTTATTTTCTTTTATCTGAAACGAAAGCTTAGATTTTTTTCCATTGAGTAGCTTCAGGTTAAAATAATACATATTATTATTTATTTGTAAAAATAAGCGAACGGTATTATTGCTGAATGAAAATGTTTAAAATTAAAGAATGTTGAAGTGAAAGGAACAAAATTACGTAATCGCTCCCAATTTTTTAACATTCTCATCAATGAGAAGATATTGATTTTATGTGAAAACTGAATTTCCCGCATTTCATCAAATGTTGACGTTTTGAGGCCCCCTGAATCCGAAAAAACAGGTCTTACATATACATATAATGTTGTCTATCTGACGTCGTCGTCGTTGTTTTCGTCTGTATATATCGGATATCGTTTAAACGACTAATGGGATAGGATTGTGCTTTGTCCCACAGTTTAAGGGACCAAAAAGAAAGATCAATTTGTTTAATTAGTTATTTTTGATAAAAATTAGAGCATGTTCAAAATTTTTGGGATCATTTTTTTTAAGATTCAACATTTTTATGTACGGCTGTTCGTAATACTCGGAAAGTCGAATAGTTTATTGTTGGGACTTTTCAAGATACAAAGAAATTTATCTGAGTTATAGCATCTGCAAAAAAAAAGCTAAAATGAAAATTTTAAGGCAATAAACGCACGATATAAAAAAATTAAGGAAAAGAAAAATGTTGCTTTTTGAAAGCCCTACAAGATTATCATATAATTATTTATTATATAATTATAATAATGATAATTATTATTATTAATATCATAACAAATTTTTGAATTTTTTCGAAAAATCTAAAATTCAAATGTTGATCGCACAAAATTTAATGAAAAATAAAAAAGTTCCACTCAGCGGCTAAATTATATAAGATACGAAAAAAAAAGTGAAGACAAAAATTGTGCACCCAAAAAAGATCTATAACTTTGTTGTTGATTACTTTTTGATAGGTAGCATGGTTTTTGTTTTATTCCTATGAAACAATATTTAGCGGCTAAATTATATAAAATACGAAAAAAACGTGAAGACAAAAATTGTGCACCCAAAAAAGCTTACAAATTTATTATCAATCACTTTTTATCAGGATGCGTAGTTTTCATTTCAATCGTGAAAAATGACATTGAAAATAAAAAAATTAAATTTTTGGGAAAACGGCGTGAAAAAGTTGTACACCCAAAAAATATCTATCAATTTGTTGGTTATCATTTTTTGATGAAACAAATAGTTCTTGTTTTAATCGTAAAAAATAGAATTAAAAATAAACAAATTTAATTTTTGGAAAAACGACACAGACTATGAAAAAATTAAATAAACAAAATTTGCTCGCACAAAAGAGAGCTACAAATTTGGCATCAATATTGTTTTGATAATAATAATTTTCTTTTTGTTTTGATAATAATAATTTTAGAATAATTGGATGTGAAATGTTCTATATTTAGAACTTTATCAAAATTAAAATAATTTAATTTTGAATACCTGCTTCTTGCACGGTTTTACTTCTTAGGAAATTTATTTTTTATTTTATACAGAATAATATGTAAAGAAACTTCATTAAAAAATTCAAGTTTTAATATTTTTTTAAATTTTGTAGTGGTTGATTTTTATTTCATAATTTTTACGTTTTGAAAGCTGTGAATATTTCATTTTGGAGGCCATAAATTTAATATTGGACTACTTTTCAGAATTTTAAATTAAAAAATTTCAGTTGCGAACGCTTTGAATTTAAATGTGAGAATGATTGAAAGCAAGTCCACGAATGCGTATCGACAATAACTTTATAATCTGTACTCTCCTGAGCACTTTTTATTCACCCACAAATACCACTCCGTAAGTAGTGAAATGAGAGTTTGGCGATATAAAGAAGTTTATTTATTTTTTTCCTAAATTACTGATAATGAATGTGTCATATATTTTTATTAACTTTAGTTTAAATTACTATATTTTAATAACTTAATTGTTTTGTATTTACAGCAAATTGTTATAGGAATAAATAATGATAAGATATTGAAATAATTATTGCGAAAAGTAGAGAAACTGTAAATAAATGATTCGTTTTTAACCACTCGTATCGAAATATATAAGAATTGTGATGTTTATCAGAAATTGTATTCGTCATGTAATTTCAAAAGATAATAAAAATATATAGCACACTGATTAGTAGTAATCTAGCAAAAAAATGTTCAAGAAAGTTAATAAACTTCAATTTATGGTAGAACTCTCATTTCACTAATAAGGGGATGATTTTTAAGGGTGAATATATAATATTTAGAGGTGGGTAAATATTATCAAGTTTTGTTTAATACTCATTCCTTAAAGATTTATTCACATCTTATTTCCACCTTTTCAAACACAATACTTTTTACATAACGTTAATTGAATGACAAAAATTAATGTCTATGCAGTATGATATGTCTTTTATTAACTGATATTGCTCAAATTAGCAGTATATCATTTTTTCGGGCTTCAGTTCCAGTTTCAATTTGGGTTTCAATGGTCGAAAGGACAAAAGTTAGTGAATCCCTTTTTTACAAGTATGCATTTGGGCTACCCAATTGCTCATGACCTATAAGCTCTATGTTATGTCATTCATGAATTTAAATTTGAAACTCTACAATTTAGAGTTGAGATTTAACATAGTTAATATTGGCTTTCGACAAAAATTTACACCAGCAAATATATTTATTCGGGCTTTTAATTCGAAATATTTATTGCCTACAATATTGTACTAATGTAAATTTAAAACTATAAATTTTGTTTGACATTTCACGTTTAAATTAATTATCTAATCAAGTATTTGTTTCGATTATTTTTGTAACTGTAAAGTATAATTATTTGCAAATGATAAAATTTTGAAGGACTTGTAAAATGAATCCGTAATATTCACAATGTTTTGGTACAAAATTGTTTACTTTTTAATACTTTCTACTTCAGGTTGTTTGAATTTAATCGATTCCAGTTTTAAGTAATTTAATTTTGAAAGTTTCAAGTTGAAAGCTGATCAAAAAGTAAGAATTAAAATTTTTAAATGTATTGTTTCGAATGATTTAAAGATCGGGAAGTCATACAACTTTTATAATGCTTGGAATAATTCTGGACTAAAAATTGATCTTAAAAGAACGTAAAAGAAGTCAATTGTGGAATTTCCCTATTGAAATGTTATTAAAAAAAGATTTTAAGAAACATCTTTTTTAAAAAACCCAATTTATCTTAAAATTATCTAAAAAGATATGAACAAAAATTTGCCTATTTTTATCAAATTCTTCTTTCAGAAGAATGTTTGATTTACCGAACTACAAGGCGAAAATTGGATATCGCAAATCAAAAATTTCATATCAAAATATTTAGTGCCATTGTAACATCTTTGAAGGCATGCTCGTAGCAAAACTTTGCGAATAAAATTTGTTTGAAATGTGGCAACGTCGCGGGCTTGGTAGCGTCGGATTAATGCATAAATTATATACGAATGGGCTTGGTAAGATGGTTTTATATATCGGGCCTAACAAAGTTGGCGAAACATAGAAGCTGCCGATATACGCCGGGTCTGGTTTCGTACGCCGTACATAGTGGGACTGACAACGTTGGACAAACCAATATATATATATATATATATATATATATATATATATATATGTGTATCACCGCAGGGTCCCACTAAGAGCAACTGCCATCCAAAAAAATGTCAATAGCCCCCAGTAGCACCGCGGTAAATCACACCTATGGCCACGTCTCACGACCGTGAGATGGGTGGTCATAGGCAACGATGAAATCACAACGACAGGCCGGCGAAACCCTCGTGTGTCTTGAGAAGACGAAGCGACCCAAGGATGACAGCTTTCTGCATCCATTTCGCAAGTGCCTTGGCATATTTTTGGCACACGGGTATGGCTTTAAGGTTACGAACCAGTAATAGTTTCGCACCTCCGTGAGCACCTATCACAAGGACAATTACTTGTACCGAATATTTTGGGTACAGTCGTTGTAGCTCTCTTTTAAGGTCTTGATACCTCTTCTATTTTTCTTTCTCCTTTGCAGTGATGTTGTATTCGGACGGAGCCGAGAATTCGATCACGAATATAGTTCATTTCTCGAAGTCTTGGAGAACAATGTCAGGCCTCGAGTGCGCAACGGAGACTGCTGCCCGAAAATCGTAGTTCCAGAAAATTTGGCACTTCTCGTTTCGGACAATCGACTCTATCTCCCTTGGAGCGTTCGGCAGGGCAGGGTCGCGGCCAACACCGTAAGAGCGACAAAGATGTGCATGACACGCTCTGTAACTATCACTGGGAACTTCTTGACATAAAATGCGGTTACGGTATGTTAAGGTGGAAATCACACCATCCTGGCATGCGAAAATAAAACTCTCTATACCTGAATTAAGCCCTGATGATTTGAGGAGAGCAAAAGTTTGCTCCTTCGGCAAGGACTGCCTTTCTACATTTCTGTGAAAGTTTCCGTGCATTTTCTTGTTGAGTAGCTCTTGGTGAAAATTTTTAATATTTTATAATTTTTTTATAATTTTTTTTTTTTATAATTTTTATAATTTTATATTATTTATTATAAAATTTATGGTGGTGAGGGAGGTCAGTGAAGTGAAGGGGTTGTGTGGAAGTGTGGGGAGGCTGTTTTGTAAGGTTAAAAGGTTTAGGAGGAGAGTTGAATGTGATAATTTGGAGGTTAGTTGTCAAGGACGGAAAAGTGAGAGAGAGGGTAGGGAAGAGCAGATCGGTAAGATAGGCCAGCATGCCTGTTACGAGGAGTCCAGTGGGGTCCGGTAGAGGGCAGCAGCAGGTAGACAACAACCCCGGTGCTGATGATCTCACTGAGAAGGAAGAAAGGACGAAGAGGAAAAATAACATAGTAGTTAAGGGATTGAAAGTGGAGAGTGAAACAGGGGAAGCGGAAATCAAAAATCTTTTGAAAGATATTGGAGTTCAGGTAAGGGTAGAGGGAGTTAAGAGAATAGGATGGACGAAAGAAGTAGAAGAAAGAATGTTTCTAGTGAAAATAGGGAGTGAGGAGGAGAAAAAGAAAATTATGGAGGGAAAAAAATTATTGAGAGGAAGAAGGGAAATAATTGAAGAGGATCTGACATGGAGGGAGAGGAAAAGGAGATGGCAAATAGAGCAAAAGGCATGGGTCGAGAGGAAAAAAGGGCGCATGGTATGGATAGGGAGAGATAGATTATGGATAAATGGGGAGGAATGGTTTTGGGACGAAGAATTAGAAGAAATAAGGAAAAAGGGGAAAAGAGTTGAGAAAGGTAGAAGAAAGGAAGATGCAAAAGAGTTTAAAGATCAAACAGAGGGGTTTCCAAAAGGCAAGGCGGCAGAAAAGTGAGGAGGATAGGTGAGGGAAGGGAAGAGAAAAATGTGAAAATAGCTTTCTGGAATGTGTCAGGCTTGAAGAATAAGAATGAAGGATTTTGACGGGAGTTAGAAAAGTGGGATGTGATTATGTTGAGTGAAACCTGGGCGGATGAGAAGGACTGGAAGGGGATGAAAAGGATGTTACCTAAAGGTTATGTGTGGACAATGCAAGAAGCAAGAAAGGAACAAGTTAAAGGGAAGAGGAAGGTTGGAGAGTAATAAGGAGGTGGATGGAGGAAAAGAAGGAAGAGTTGGTTCTGATAGGAGGTGACTTGAATGCCTGGACTGGCGAGCAAGGGGGAGGGATTTGGGATGAAGAAAAGGAGGCCTATGTAAGGAGCTCCAAACATAGGGAGACAGACCGGGAAGGGAGGAGGTTGCTAGACCAAATAGGAGAAACAGGATGGTTTATATGTAATGGCAATATGAAAGGTGATGAGAAAGGAGAGATCACACTTATGGGTAAGGGAGAAACAGAAATAGACTACATCCTGGCGGAAGAAAGAATGAGGAAGATTATAGGCAGTATGAACGTGGGGAATGAGATAGGGTCCGAGCACTTCCCAGTAATAGCTACACTGAAAGGTGGCGTCCGAAAGCGTGGCAGACGGAGAAAGGAAAGAGGGGGAGAAAGGAACACGTATGAAAAAGAGGAGGGAGTAGACTCGTTAATTGAAAAGTTGAAAGGGTCGATTGAGAAGGTAAGAGATGAGATAGGTACAAAAGAAGGAAGAGAAGAGGGAAAGAGAGGCTGGTGGGACGAGGAATGCAGGGAGAGCAAAGAAATAATGAAAGAGTGTGTAAGAAAATGGAGGAAAGGAGAAATGGAGAAGGCGGAGTACAACAGGAAAAAAAGAGAACATGAGAGGATGCTGGAAACGAAAAAGCAAAGGGGAAAAGAAAAATTTAAGGAAGAAGTAGAAAAAGCGATCAAAGAAGGTAGGGTCTGGGATGTAATAAATAGGGAAAGAGGAGGAAGGAAGGGCGTGAATGAAGAAATAGAAATGGATGAGTGGACGGATTATTTCAGGGGTCTGTTAGGGGAAGAACAAAATAGGATCAAAGGGGAAAATAGAAGGATAGTCCAAGGAGAAATGGAGGAAGGAAACGGAATGACAAGAGAAGAAGTGGATGAGGCGATAGATAGAATAAAAAGAAACAAGGCTACAGGACAGGATGGTATGGAGAACGAAGCGATAAAGTATGGGGGAGAAGGGGTTAGGGAAGGGATCTGGAAAATCTGCAACAAGGTCTGGAAAGGAGAAGGGTGGCCGGAGGAGTGGATGACAGGGCTGGTGGTACCGCTTGTCAAGAAAGGGGAGGGCAAGAAGGTAGAGGAGTACAGAGGGATCACTCTCATACCAGTGAGTTATAAAATATACGCACAAATTCGAAGAAAAAGGTTAGAGAGAGAAAGGTTAGAGAGAGAAGAGAAACCAAGTATCCCACACAATCAGACGGGATTTAGAAAAGGGATGGGGACAATAGATAACATTTACGTACTCAACTACTTGGTTAACAGAAATTTAGGGAGGAAAAGAGGGAAATTAGTCGCCTTGTTCATAGACTTTAAAGCAGCCTTTGACTCAATGAATAGAAAAGTGCTATGGCAGGCATTGAAAGAGATGGGAATAGCGGAAGGGTTAGTGGAGAGGATAAAGGAAATTTTTTCTGAAACCAGGATTAGGGTGAAGATAGGGGGGGGGGAGGGGAGGTGTTCTGGACAGGAAGAGGTCTAAGGCAAGGGTGCCCGTTGAGTCCGCTACTCTTTAATATGCTGCTGGCAGACTTAGAGGAGAAGCTAAAGGAGAAAGGCAAAGGGGGAATGATTTTGGGTAATAGCAAACTATACTTTCTAGCATACGCAGATTATGATAAGGGGATGAACCTAATGATGAGAATTTTCGAAGAGTATGTGGGAACAAAAGAACTGACGGTGAATATAGGGAAGACCAAGGTGATGTGCTTCAGAACTAGAAAGACCAAAATAGGTTACGTTTGAAAGATGAACGGACAAACAGTGGAAAGTGTGGAGGAATTCTGTTATTTAGGTTTTTGGTTTGAGGCAGGAGGGGGAAACGAGGTGCAGGTGAGGAAAAAAATCAAGTGTGCGAGTAAAGTAATGGGCCAAGTATGGGGTATAGGAAAGAGAAGGTTCAATGACGATTGGAGAATGAGGGTTTGGTTGTTTGATACGTTGGTTTGGGCGGTGTTGTGTTCATTTATCTCACTCATCTCACTCATCTCACTCATCTCACTAATCTCACTCATTTCACTCATTTCACTCATTTCACTCATCTCACTCATCTCACTCATCTCACTCATCTCACTCATCTCACTCATCTCACTCATCTCACTCATCTCACTCATCTCACACATCTCACCCATCTCACCCATCTCACCCATCTCACCCATCTCACCCATCTCATCCATCTCATCCATCTCATCCATCTCATCCATCTCATCCATCGCAACCATCCCATCCATCTCATCCATCTCATCGATCTCATCCATCGCAACCATCGCATCCATCTCATCCATCTCATCCATCTCATTCATCTCATCCATCTCATCCCTCTCATCCATCGCATCCATCTCGACCAATCGCGTCCATCGCATCCATCGCATCCATCTCATCCATCTCATCCATCTCATCCATCTCATCCATCTCATCAATCTCATTCATCTCATTCATCTCATTCATCTCATTCATCTCATTCAT
>CAKNYM010048009.1:19319-52640 GCA_932195095.1 Andricus curvator
ATTTAATTCATTTAATTCATTTAATTCATTTAATTCATTTAATTCATTTAACTCATTTAATCCATTTCAATCATTTCATTCATTTCATTTATTTTATTTACTTTATTTACTTCATTTATTTAATTTAATTTATTTACATTATTTATTTTATTTACTTTATTTACTTCATTCACTTTATTTACTTTATTTATTTTATTTATTTCATTGACATAAAATGAAGTCTTAAAAACATTCCGGGATTTCGAAACTTCCGCCTTTATGCTGAGACTCTAATTCTCGACTTACAACTACATACAGTCTTATGGTCTTCACATACACAGGATGTCTCAATTTTGTACCCTTTTTTCTCCATTTCGTGATTTATTTCGCAAAATTGAGGTTCACCATCATCTCGCAGTTCAAATGCTGTCTTCTGCTAACCGCAGATTTCTCCGTTTCGAAAAATTTATAATTTCCGTAGAAATAATGATTGCCTCAGCAAAAGGCTTCATTCCTCTAAATTGTATTGATCGGAGGATCTCGCAAAACCTATTTAAAAAATTCCAAGTCGGATTTAGTCAACACCCTTAAATACAAAATTATAGTAGAAATATATATGGAATCATAAAAATTTCACAAGAGAATGTTGTGAGATCACTAAAATTCGCCAAATACTAATAGTGAATAAAACATTTGGCCTGCACATTTGGCGGGCCTGTCTTTACAATGGACTTTGAATGAATGTCTAAATCTTGTATATAGGCACTGTCTAATATTATTAAATATTATGTGAAACTAATCGATGAAGTTTAGCGTTGGGGCTAGTATGATTTAATTTTTCAAAATACATACTAGCCCTTTCCGATGTGAAAATGGATTAATTTGATATAAAATTCCGTAATACAGTACACAGTATGTTTTGTATATAGTAAAGCTTTATAGGTATTTTTCTCGTAGATATTTCTTCTTGTGATTGTAGATGCCTCATCATCAGTGTTAATTTTCATTTTAATGAGAAGAAGAATGTGCAATATCTTTTACGTTATTTTTCATTTGTAATAAGGACATTCGTTAATACTTACATTAATGACTTGCATTTTTTTCACCTGTCCTTACATTGCATTTACATTACATTGCTTTAATTTTAATATTGGTATGTGCATGGGTTGCGATGTATACGCCTGTTGAGTATCTAGGACGGCGCCAACAATCTGGAAATATTGGGAAAGAAATTTGAATTTAAATTTAATATTGATCAGAAATCTTACAGTAAATAATTAATTTTTAACCGTAATAAAACATTTTTGATTATAATGAATTGATATTCACTGCACTCT
This sequence comes from Andricus curvator, assembly GCA_932195095.1. Taxonomy (NCBI): domain Eukaryota; kingdom Metazoa; phylum Arthropoda; class Insecta; order Hymenoptera; family Cynipidae; genus Andricus; species Andricus curvator. Next base: position 20,636 of record CAKNYM010048009.1, read on the forward strand.
TTCATAAAACATAAATATTTCATAAACATAAAATCTATTGATGACAAAAATGTTTCATTCACTAATAGTATTTGGAGAATTTTAGTGATCTCACAACATTCTCTTGTGGCGTTTTTATGACTCCTTATATATTTCTACTATAATTTTGTATTTAATGCTCGTAAGAATGTATTCCCTTAGCGGGCGGCCCTTGGGTCATGGAGGCAGCGGTGTTCCGAAGAGTCGGTGAAAGCGTGAAGGGGAGCTCTATAAACGGGTATTTCCCCAGCTGGATGAGAGGTGCGCTATAAATGCGTTTATCCCCACGAATGGTGAACGACGTTTGTCCCGGGTAGTGAAGTTAAGAGTGTGTCAGAGAGCGCTTCATGGGGAGCCATATAAACGGGTATTGCCCCTGCTGCGTGAAGGGGTACGCTATAAACGCGTCTATCCTCGCGAAAGAAGATGGATGAATGTCCACCCCTGGGAGGAAACCGCACGGCCTCCGCAGCCGGCGACTGCGGGATCAGGGACCAGCCCCTTCGGGACCGTGATCAGGTAGTGCGTATTCGGCACAGAGGTCGGGATCTGTGCCGGTTGAGCGAGCAGGTTGGGCCTCAGAGAACTGGGGTAGGACTGCGGTCCGTGGGTATACCCGTTCCCGACTATTCCGGCCCACTCATTTACGCACGATGCGCTGGCAAAGTAACTTATGGATAATACAATTAAAAAAAAGGAACGCGAAAATGAAAAAACTCAAAAAAAGAAGAGAAAGGTACGGAGAAAAAGAGCGACGTTGCTTCTCCAGGAGCTGAGGAATGGCAGGACATCCTCCAGCTCCTGCAGGAGCAAGGAGAGAAAATAGAGAGACTAGGCCGGGAGTTCAAAGTCATTCAGGAGGGAATGCTAAGAACAACCCCGGCCCGGTGAAGATGAGTGTTCTGGAGGCTAACGAGGTTCTCGATGGCCTCCAGAACACGCACAAGTGTTTGGTGGAGAGCGAAATGGAAATCCAGAGCAGGCTCGATTCCCATCCTGACACAAGAAAAATCATCACGGCTACAGATCCCAGAGGCGAGAAGGGGGAAGCTCTCTCTTCACCCGAGGACAGGGTCAACAAAAAGACCAAAGGCAGCACTTCGTCCACTTTTGCGAAAGCCACCGGGAGTCAGTCCACCCAGAAGGCGGAGGACTGGCACCTGGTGGAGAAGAGGAAAAAGAAGAAGGAAAAGAAGAAGGCGAAGACGCTGAAAGCGCCTTTGGAATGAGAAAGGTGGGGAGGGAAAAAAGCCTCTCAAACGCTCCTCCCCCGCCAGGTCGAGCCACGCCATTAGGGTTACAGCGAAGGACGGTCGGTCCTACGCCGAAATCCTGAATAACATGAAGGCGCGGGTTAAGACGAACGAGGCAGAAGTAGAAATTCTGGCTGTAAGGAGGACGAGGAAGCAGGAGCTGCTCGTCGTCCTCAAAAAGGGAGGGTCTGTCCCGGCCTTCAAGAAGGCGCTGGACCAGGTGGTCGGGGAGCGAGCCAATGTTCGGGCCCTGTTCACCACAAGAGCTGTCGAGGTGAGGGACCTCGACGAGACAGTGACCAGGGAGGAGGTCCTCGAGGCGCTGGTAAAGGCGCTGGGCAGGGCCACTATGGAGGGGCCCTGCAGACTCTACTCCCGCTTCGGCGGGGTAAAGGCTGCGGTGGTAAACCTGACCGGGGTAGACGCTGATAGACTGCTCCGTCTGGGCAAAATACGCCTCGGATGGGTGAACTGCCGCATCCGGAAGCACGTGGAGGTAGCGAAGTGCTACAAGTGCCTCAGCAAAGACGCCTGTTGGAGGTGTGGAGACGCGGGACACGTGGCCAAGGAGTGCAGGGGCATCCCAAAATACCGGACGTGCTCCGACAAGGGTGCAAGGGGGTTCGCCCATGCCGCGGGGAGTGATTCCTATTCGGCCTTCCGGGAGGAACTCGAGAGGTTGAGGCACAGAAAATGAGATTTTTGCAACTCAACCTTGGGAGGGGAAGGGACACTCAGAGGCTCCTGATGCGAACGGCCAGAGAAAGGGGGCGGACGTGCTACTCATCAGTGAGCAGTACAGGAGGCCTGGAAACTTTACCTGGTTCCAGGATGCGTCACGGAGGGCAGGAATCGTGACGTGTAACCCCGATTTGGGGGTTGGGAGAGTTCTGGAGACAGAAAAGGGGTGTGTCTGTTCGAAGGTGGCGGGTATACGCGTTTATAGCTGGTACTTCTCCCCTAACGACCCCTTCTACAATACAAACGGTGGTGGATCTCGCCATGGAAGCAAGAAAAGGAACTGGTAAGCGAAAAGGATTCTGCGCACTGATCAGTATTGATATTCACAACGCGTTCAATTCCGCAAGATGGATGATCTGCAATGAAGCGATGATGCGTAAGAAGGTACCCGACTACCTGTTGCGAATGATGGATAATCACCTAAGCGACAGATGGGTGATCTACGAGGGCGACACGTGGACTCTCCAAGAGGAGATGACATGCGGCGATCCTCAGGGATCGCGGGTGGGGCCATTCGTGTGGAATGTCATGTACGACGACTTCCTGTGAATGAAGCTACCCACTGGCACGACGATCGCCGGCTTCGCGGACGATGCGCTGATCGTGTGCGCAGCGGACGACACAGGAATCCTTGAGCTAAGGATCACTGAGAGCCTGTGACGAGTGAAGCGCTGGCTGTATGCCAGAGGTCTTGGAATGGCCCTGAAAATAACCGAAGTGCTTCTCGTTACAGATAGGAGATCCTTCCAACTCCCACAGATTGTGGGAGTGCAGTTATACCGTAGGCTTAGCTTCGGCGAACACCTCCGGCTCGCGGCTGCCAAAGCCATCCAATGTGCAGCTGACTTAGCTCGGCTCATGCCCAACATTGGTGGACGATGGGAAGCGAAGAGAAGGCTGGTTGCGAGCGTGGTGCACTCGAAGCTGCTATATGCAGCGCCGGTGTGGACATCGGCTCTCGACAACCAAGCTATCCTGAGAAAGCTGTACTCAGCACAGAGAGGTGTGGCACTGAGAATTATCTCGGCTTTCCGCACCGTCTCGACAAGCCCTGTTCTGGTCCTGGCAAGCGTGCCGCCAATTGACCTGTTAGCGAGGGAAAGGGGGGAGGTCTTTCGTCTCCGCAAGGAGCTGACATCCAATAACAACGGATGGCGCGGGGAGTCGACGGGAAGATGGACACACCGTCTAATCCTGGAGCTCGCTCCCTGGCTGCAAAGGAAGCACGGCGAAGTGGGCTTCTATTTGACGCAGGCGCTGGCAGGTCGTGGTTGTTTCAACTCGTACCTAAAGCGAATTAAGAAGAGAGACGAAGAGAGGTGTGATTACTGCGGTTCCCCTGTGGACGATGCGGAGGACACACTCTTCGTCTGCGAGGAATGGAAAGTAGCAAGGGAGGCCCTGTGTCGGGCGGTGAACGCCGAGTTCACCCCTGAATCAGTAGTCCCTCTCATGTTTGAGTCTGAGGAGGACTGGTAGCGCGTCGAGTCCTTTATCTCGATGGGCGCTCGAGCTCGAGCTCACGGGGAACGGATGACGGAGGATTCACATAAGCGACTTCAAGCAGGAGCCCGCAGCTCGCGAAGTACGAAGCCAATAGGCGGTCCCGCGAGCAGAAAATGGGTTCGAAAGAGGAGCTTTATTGGTTTTAACAGGTATGCCAGCAAATCCCAAGAATTATGATTGGAATTTTCATTTGAAAGTCCATGTACACGATAGTACCCTTCTAACCGTGCACGTCTCGATTAATACAATCATCCTTTACCTATAAGTCCACACGCACAGATGATACCCTTCCAACTGTGTAGGTCTCAATTAATGCGATAAGATTTTAAAACTTGAAAGTTCACGTGCACAGATCGTATCTTCCGAACTGTGCACGTCTTGATTGATAAAATCCTTTTTCACCTAAAAGTATACGTGCACAAATGGTAACCTTCAAACTGTGCAAGTCTCAATTACTGGAATCAAATTTTCAACTTAAAATCCCACATGCACAGATGTTACGTTCGTAACTGTGCACATCTCGATTTATACAATCATTTTTCACTTAAAACTCCACGCGCACAGATGTTACGCTCCCAGCTGTGCACGTATCGATTAATGCAATCACTCTTTACCTATAAGTCCACATGCACAGGAGGTACCCTCTTAACTATGTACGCCTCAGTTACTGCGATCATATTTTCAACTTAAAAGTCCACGTTCTAAAAGAAGTAATCTTTTTTTTACCAAACATGGATTTTGACCCAGTTCTAAATCGAAGTGGATATGAGTCAAAAGAACAATCTTCTACAGAAACATAAGTTAGTTCAAAGAAATCAGTTGAAGCCATTTCCCAAATTTGTCACTTACGCCATTAATTTTAAACAAATTTCTTAACTATTCTCGGATGCCATTCATCTCGAAAGTAGTTTTTCTTAAAGAACAACTATCCCCGAGGTGATTCACAAAGTTCATTTTTCAAAGAATTTTTTGTGGCTAAAAATTGTATTGCTTAGAAAAAGTCTGTCTTCTCAAGAATATGTTTTTCAAATACTTTTAATTTTCCACTTCAACGATTTTGCAAGAAAAATTGTATCGGAATATTTTTCATAACAATGAAAATTCATTGAACCATATGCTTCTCCGAAAACACGCCACCCGTATTTTATTTTATTATTTTGTTTTAATTTATGTCGAAATTTTCGGCCAAGTGAAACTTCGATGTTGACATCAGAAGGACTACAGAAAAGAAAAAAAAAGACTACAGAAGGCGTAACATAGGCAAAAAGCTGATTTCACCCTTCGGAGACATAGAGTGAGGTTCAAAACAGTTTGAACTGATTGAAAAGTTGCGCAATGTGATTCATGCCTCCTCCCATTTGTACCGAAAATTTTAGGCGACCTTTTAGCGAGCTGAAGTTGTTAATTTTGCCCTACGCTGATTAACCAACATTTGAGTCAACATGACTCAGCTTAATCCTTTTCAGGAACTTCTAGATGGAAAGAGAGAGGGAATTTGTGTGTGTCCCTTTTGTTGCACAATATGCTGACATTATTTATTCTAACTTTTTTACTGTCATTGTTAAAATTAACTGACATACCATAAATAATGGCATTTAATAAATTAATAATTACTTTATGTCAAGTATGATCTGTTTGAAAGCATTTTAGAGGATATTTCTTCCTATCTTCATTTAAAGTCGGATTCTTTATTGTATAGGATTTTAATTGAGACGTGAAAAGTTGGGAGAGTACCATCTGTACAGGTGGACTTATAAGTTGAAAATCTGATCGCCTTAATCAAAACGTGTACAGTTGGGAGGTTACAATCTGTGCACGTAGGCTTTTAAATGAAAAGTCTGATCCTGTTAATTGATACGCGTACAGTTGTCAGTCTATTATATGTGCACGCGGCTTGTAACTTAAGCATCTTATCTTCTTCATTGAGACGTGCACAGTTGCGAGGGTACCATCCGGGTACGTAGACTTTCAAATAAAGTCTAATCCTATTAATTTACAATTGGAGTGTCCCATCTGGGTACGTGCACAGTTGTGCCAGTGGCCAACAACGTGCACAGTTGTACCACCGGTCCTCGACGTGCACAGTTGAACCCCTTGTAAATTGAGACGTGCACACTTGGGAGTATCCCATCTGTGCACGTGCACAGTTGGTAGTATCCCATCTGTGCACGTGGACTTGCAACTTTACATTCTGATTGTATTATTTCAGACCTGCACAGTTGGGAGGGTACCATCTGTGCACGTCGACTTTTAGATGTGCCCAGATGGTAACCTATGGACGGTTAGCGTGCACAGATTGGAGAATCCCAACTGTGCACGTCAAAATTTAGACGTGCACAGATGGCACCCTACACGGAAAAAATTTATCCGCAAAAAAGTCACGAACTAGTAGCTAGGTCTCGGCGCGTGTGTGCGCTTGTAAATGTGCCTCGAGCTCGTCGAATGAGTGGCTAGAAGTTTTATAATACCTATTTTGTTTGGCCTCGATGGCTGCGCGTGTTTACGCACTCCTGGTGTTTATGTTTAGAAACTGGTGAGTCAGCAGTCTTGAGGGTTCGAATCTTCTGAGTTGCGAATTTATAAATTAATATAAAAATAAATCGCACAAATAAAATTTTTTCTCTTTATATTTCAGTCTGAAATTTTCAGGAACTGTTCGTAGGAAATTCGAACTTCTCGTAAGAAACTTCGAAATTTATCCATATATTTCTCATAGAAATAAGGATGTAATGTTTCATTTTTTATCTCGTATCCGAGACCTAGCTACAAGTTCGTGACTTCTTCACGGATAAATTTTTTCCGTTTAGGAACAGTTCACGTGGATAGATGGTCGCACCCGAACCATGGCGGAACCCCCTGAGGGGTCCCGATGCTTCACACAACGCGATCGCCGTCGCAGGGCAGAGTCAGTCTTGCTCCGCCGGTCGGGGACTCAACCTGTTCTCTTACTTCGGGTAACGCGAGCGTGGTGCTATCAGTTGGTCTTCGTGTCTCCCCATGTAATCGGCACACTTCTACTTCATCGTTGTCGCGCCTTCTTACCTAATCGGAGTGTTCCCCCTCGGACATCGCCGTGTCTACCTCGGAACTATTGTGCCTCTTAGTACAGAATCAGGCAACCTGGACCGCCCACCGGTGCTGTAATCAGGGGATCAAGCCGGACCTCTCCGTCTGCTATGGTCGGGCTTACTTATCTTTTTCTTTAGCCAGGCAACTTGCCCACCTACGTTACCACCGCTGCCAATCGACCACGGGTCATTAGCCGTTCCTACAATGTATGTTTAAATAAACATCCATTACTTTTACCCAAGAAAAACGATGTTGTCATTTGTGTTCTGCCCACTCTCGGCTCTCCAATTCCCATTTCCCTCCTCGACATTACCCCGTAATAAGACGTGCACAGATGGCCGGTGCAGAGTTGTGCCTGTGGCCAGCAACGTGCACAGTTGTACCAGTGGTCACTGGCGTCCAGAGATGGGCTCGTGCACAGTTGCTCCGTGCACAGTTGTACCCTTCCCCGTTTTATCTAGCTCAGGGGGTCACAAAACGTGGAGATTTGATGAAAATCGACTAAGTCAAATTTTAGATGAAACCAATACCTTCTCATTAGGATGAGAATGTAATAAGATTTTAGTTTATCGATATTTCTTCAAATTATTATAATTTAATGACAAAAGAAATCATATATTTTCTTATTTTTCAGAATTTTTAGCAAAAACATGTCTATTGTACTGTGATATCACGATCTTCAACTTTGATCTTATCGGGAAAAAATGATTTTTTGTTAGAAAACTTTTTTGTTATTATCATTCAGCATATACCCATATCTCGGGAATAAGTTTTTACTTTTGTAACAAATTGAAAATTCCATTTTGAATCGCTATCTAAAGCCGATTTTGAAAACCCGTGAAATTTGAATCTCCAAATTCTCGGTCGTTTTTCTCGGAAGTAGCTGAGTATTTGACATTAAACTTCATTTATCCGTATGCACAAGGTTCATATCTCGGGAGCATTTTTTTCCTTTTTGGAACTCGTGTCGTTTTTACAAAAATTCAATTTTTTTACTTTTATTCATATTTTTTACAATTAAAAAAAATCTATTCGCCCTTTCTAAAAATTATAAATAACGAAATCGTAGATCTTCTTTAAGTGAACAACTTTCGCCTATCAATTTTTTCCTTCATAGCTTGTGTCGTTTGTCCAAAAATTAAATTTTGTAATTTTCAATGTAATTTTTTACGAATAAAAGAAAAACTAAGCATCCTATTAAAAAGTGATTTGACAAACTTGTAGATCTTTTTTGGGTGCACAATTTTTGTCTTCTTATCTCTTTTTGTATCTTGCAGAGTTTGACCGCAAAATGGAATTTTTCATTTTTCATTATTTTTTGTGCGATCAAATTTTGAATTTTTGTTTTTTCGAAAAAATTCAGAAAGTTATTATGATAATCTTGTAGGACTTTTAAAAAGCAACGTTTTTCTTTTCTTAACTTTTTTCATATCCAGCGTTGTTCCGCTTAAATTGTTCATTTTCGTTTTTTTTTTTTTGATTTTCAAAATGCTATAACTCTGTTAATTTGATATATATCGAAAAATGTCATAAGGATAAATTGTTCGAGTTGTTGAGTACTATCAATAGCCGTACATAGAATTTTTAAATCTTAAAAAGATGGTCTTAAAATTTTTCAAAATGCTCTAACTTTTTGAATTTTGATCCAAAATAGCTGATTAACGAACTTGTTCTTTCTTTTGAGGTCTCAAAAAAGTGTGCCGAAGCACAATCCAATCTGATATTTTTTTCGAAAGTTATCGTGCCTACAGAGTACAGACAGACAGACACCTTCGCAAAAATCGTTTTTTCTCACTCAGGGGGACTCAAAACGTGGAGATTTGATGAAAACCGACTAAGTTAAATTTCACATAAAACCAATACCTTCTCATATGAGAATGTAAAAAAAAGTAAGAATGTATTATTTGGCGACGTTCTTTACCCTCGTTTCTTTCGAGGGATTGTTTTGAAAGATTTCACCATTTTTTTATTTGTGAATTATTTACTGTAATGTAAATTATTTTCTTCTTGAATTATGTAATTTTTTAAGATGAATATATCAACAGGATGAATTTTTGTGTACAGTTCACAATCTAAAGTCATAATAATTTTTTTTTTGTATAACATTAATATTTTTATTTTTATGTAGAAAATTCATTCCTTTGGTTGAAAATATAACTAAGTTATTGAAAAGTAATTTATTTTCTTACAAATTCGTCTTCCTTTGTTCACAAAATTGAATCTGTTTGGATTGAAAATGAACTTTTTTGTTAAAAATTCAACTGTTTCCTAGAATATTCTTATTAGTTGAAAATTTGTTTCCTTTTTGGTTGAAAATTAATTTATTAAAATGCATTTTTATTAAAAAATTCCTGTACTTTCTTAAAAATTCCTATTTTTGTTCAGAAAATGTATTACTTTGGTTGACAATGTGAGTATGTAATTCAACATTTATATTCTTTGTTAAAAATTCGTCTTCACTTTTTAACAAAAATGAATCTCTTTTTATTAAAAATAAAATCTTTTGTTAAAAATTCGACTATTTTATAGAACATTCGTATTCTTCAAATACATTTTTTCATCTAAAATTGAACTATCTCATATAAAAAACAAGTATTTGGTCGAAAGTTGAAGTACTTTGTTGAAAATTACTTTATTTTGTTTAAAATTCAACTGCTTCTTTGAAAATTCCTTTCCTTATACATTTTACTTCTATTATTCATTAAAATTAATCATTATAAAATATAGGCTACATTTCAATTAAAATACGTTTAATTTTTCTATCATTCAAAAATTATACTCTCAACTGTAATTCAAATAGGTTGCTTGAAATTATCTATTATTTTTGTTTCACATTTGGAATAAAAATGACATATTATATTACATTCGCAGTAGGCACAAACTTCAAAGAACATCATTAGAACGGTTCAAAAACGTCCTAAGTCAGTCCAAGTAACGTTCCTTAAAGTAATTAAAATAGGTGAATATTGTATATATCTTCTATGATTTTCACTAACAAACTTTAAATGAAATTTTGATGTTTGTAAGAATGTTTACATTTTCCTAACCTGAAGTTACATTTTCATAATTGAATTTTCAAGAATTAATTTTAACTTGCCTCCGTTTTTCGTTTAACTACATACGTAAACAGTAATTTTACATTGAATTGTAAACTTGCCAATTCAGTATTTTATTTTAAAAATAATTCTTTCAAGAAATTGATCTTAAGCCGTTATTTCTTTACGTAACATAAGTTTAACACCGATGCTGCAATGTCAACCGCTAGGGCGGCGATACTGTTCTTGCTGCAGGTTGCCAATAGGAGAAACGAGAAACTATCTGCTGTGGCCCCGGTGGCGTAACTGGTTAACGCTCTACTCGTGAGTAAGTGGCCTCTCAGGTTCTAATCCGGGCCGAGGCAGATTTTTTCTCGTTTCTTTAGAAAATTATTTGACCAGTAATCAATGAGTACCAGTATTGATACAACTTCAAATGTCGTTTATATTTTGAACATTATGAAATGTTATATTAATTTTCACAAAGTACTTACTTTAAAGAGATATTTACGTATGTCTTACGCCAATTTAAAAAATCAATCCCGGCCATAAGAATTATGCGTTCGATAGGATTCTTCTTTCCCAATTAACCAATTTGTAGTATCGTGAGAAATTAACTTTCTGTTCCAACGAACGTAGAAAAATAAATTGACAAAGTTCCAAATGAGTGTGGATGATCCAAATTGCAGAATGGCAAACTTTCACAATTTTCGATCTGTCATTTTGAATTTTGAAATTTTTAATTCAGATAAGGATTCAGCGACCCCAATAACTATAGGATACTGACTTTTGTAGAAATCTAATAAATTTGAAAACATTTGATGAGCCTTATTGGATCTGCCATATTGAATTTTGAAATTCTGTTATCAAATTTGAATTTAGCGACCCCCAAAACCCTCCTATACACAGTTTCATCAAAATCGCAGGTTGCGTATATGCATATTCATAATAAAGTGTGTTTAAGGGTAGTTACCCCCTACAATATGATTTTTGAAAAAAATGCAGAAACACATCAACTTATTCTTGTTCTGTTAGGTAACATATATTATTTTCAGATTTTTCCCTTAAACTTTCCTTTACTTTCCATTATTTTCGTCGTATATAGGGGATGTTTACCCCTTTCAAAATTTTTAATTAAGCCATTCAAATGGGGCTTTTCATCCCTTATTATGCCGGAACTTTTCCAATTGGTTTCATGGAAAAATATTGTCTTCCTGGATGTGAACCAATTAAACCACCCCTTAACACTACCATATTTGGGGGAGGCTGTTCCACCTCCTTAAACCGTTTATTGGCCAATAAGAAAAAAAAACGTGTCCTTTCTTTTTTAGTGGACTCCAACATATATGCTTCATGCCACAAATGGAATTTCCTCTTAAATTTAAGGTTAAAAGGATTTTCATTTGTCTTAAAGTGCATCTTTTTGCAGCAAACTTTATTCTTCTGTGACTAACTTCACCTAATCTTGCAGTCAAATAATTCTGTTTGTGTAAAAAAAAATCAAGTTGTTTAAAACAAAACAGGAAAGAGGACGATGCTTTTATTTTAAGCCAATTTTTCTCTGAGTGTTTACTCACGTGCACAATTATGTATTAAATTGCGATCAGGTTTTTTGACAGCATACTTTGCAGTGTTTTTTTTTATAATTTGACGTCATTAGAAGGAAAAAACAAATTTTATCAGGCATTGCGAAATAAGCGATTTAAAACTAGAAAAATGGAACGCTCCCAACTCAAAACCTCATCGATTTAATATTAAAATTTCTTAAAATTGTGTAATTTTAAATTTGAACACTGAAAATACAAATAACTGTAAATCCAACTTACTCATGAGAAAGGCTACAGAAATATGTCGAAAGCAGTGGGGTAATACCGGAAGGTCAAGCTGGTTTTAGGAAAGGGCGCAGTTGCCCAGATAATATATTTATACTAAATACAGCGATTCACTCGGTGATAAGGCATGATGGCAGAACTCTCTTCGCAATCTTCGTTGATTTTGAGAAGGCATTCCCTTCAGTTAATCATAATTTGCTATGGGAGAAGCTTAGGAAATTGGGCCTGAATAGCAAGATACTTCGAACAATCATAAAACTCTACGAGAGCCTCGTTATGCATTATGATGTAAATGAAGATGAATCTAAAGACATTAAAATTAATTTAGGAACTCGACAAGGGAAAGCACTAAGTCCAATTTTGTTTTTACTGTTTATAAGCGACATTGAGCATTTCTTTAAAGACTTCGGGGCATTCGGTGTGGGGTTGGGAGGTCTCTTGGAAATTTTGATTTTAGCATTCGCGGACGATATTGTAATTTTGGCAGAATCCTAAAAAGATGTTCAGTTGAAATTGAATATTAAAAAGTCTCTATTGTCATTTAAATGAATTACAAGTCAATTTGGAAAAGACCAAGATTGTGGCTTTCCAAAAAAGTCCAAATAATAATTTATAAGGCTAAAATATCCACTGGTTTGTCACGGCAAACATTTTATAAGGCGAAGCCGAGATCAATAATAGCAGCTTATGATGTTATTGAAACAGTTCAAATGAAGTACTTTAAGTCGCTACTGAATCTCCCTCGCTGCACTCCTAATTACATGATAAGATTAGAAATGAATGGATATAAGTTAGAGTACGAGTGCGTGAGAAGAGCAATCAAATTGTGGATTAAGGTTTTGGAGATGTTGGATGAGAGACTGGCAAAAGATTGTTATAAAAAGCTACTGCAGTTGAACCAGATAGAATCTAACAATATAAAGTATAACTGGGCAACGCAAATTGAGCACATTCTTGAAAAATTATGCCTTAAACATGTACTTGAAAATCATTGCGTAGAAACTGTAAAACAATACTTTGACGAGATAATGCTAAAATTACAAGAAAAATTAGAAATGAAGATTTAATCGCTGTTAGTAACTCAAAGTATTCGTGTATTTTTGAGAGCATTGTCTCGGCAAATAATTACTTATATAAGGATATCAATAGCAGTAAATTAAGTTTGCTCTGTCAGATCAGGTTAAGCGGTACTAAGTATGCGAGAATTTACTGGAGCAGGTCTGAAATATGAATTTGGTACTGACAGCTTCTGTAAAAATTGTGTAACCTACATAAAATAGACATTTTGGAGTACAATCAATGCACTAAAGATTAGAACTTTCGACTTATGTTTATGGTGATATCAATTTTAATATCTTAACCTAATGTTAATTTCTAGGATAATTATTGTACTGTAGTAGTAGTATACCATTAAGCCATTTCCCTTTCAGGGTAGGCGTGACATTACCCGATCCGGGTAGTGTTTCTAGGTGGATAGTTTCTTGTAGTAAATAATAACTACAAGTGTGGGCTCACCACACCCACGATGTCCCAACAGCACGCAGTATTCTCGAATGGTCACCCATCCAAGTACTAACCGCGCCCAACGCTGCTTAACTTCAGTGATCTGACGAGAACTGGCTTTTTCAGCGTGGTATGGCCGTTGGCATGTAAAAAAAAACTGTAAAAAAAACAAATTCTTTGAAGTGATTGAATAAGTTTATCTACTAAAAATTAGAAAATTTTTCGATTAGGAAATAAATTGTTAAACTAATACATATAAATAATAAATATTGTATGTACTTGGCCGAGATTTTGGATCTTAGATGTTTCTAGAGAGATTTTCATGTTTTATACGAAAGATAAGTGAATGATAGTAATTGGGAATAATCATACTATGGAAAGTGATTAATTTAATTTGTACAATTTCTGGTATCGTAAGCGTTCGTCAATCAAGTGCTTCTATAGGCCTTGGAACAATGAAAACATCTAGTTGACCGGTTTTACGCGATGATTCGAAATGTTACCATCAACCTTAGATAAGTCACTGTCTAGATCTAGTATAGTTCATACTTCGTACAGTGTATTGATAGTTTGCCCGCGGCAGGCAGGCGCGTTGTATGTAGGCTTGTTCTGCATTAGTGGCACCATTGTGCCTGCAGCCCCTAAAATCCATATTATTCGTGTAGCTGTGTTAGTCAGTGTCTGGACACTCAGTCCGTTCATCTATTCGTATCTGTGTATATCTATATGCAAACCAATTTTAATGAGTCCGTCAACCCCGGCAACCCCTTAACCTCGTTTGTCGCTTCTCCACGACGCTGACAATTTCGAGTTCTCACTGGTCCATCTTGAATGCAAATCAAGTTTGATCGGTCAAAATGCAAATTCACATTTGTATGTGAGATCTTCCTCGACTATTTCCTTTTACAGAGCGCGGTAGGAGTGCACGTGAATTTCATAGATTTCAATTTTCATATGAACGAGAATCTCACTCAGAGTAGGAATACTTTGCTATGATTTGCGCCCGTAGTTACGGGAAAAGTATGGACACAAAGTGGACTAGTGAATTCACTTTTGTATGGAAATTTAAAATACCATATATACTGGAATATACGTTTTTGATTTTTATCAAATTTTTCAAAAGATTAATTTTGTCGAAAGATATGTTCGGCGATTCATTAGCACCTTAAAATTTGCACATAAGAAATTTGAAAAAATAACTTCTAAACAACACATGTATGACCTTTTAAAATTGCTTCTTTGGGAGATCAGAATTCTGTATTTCGTGATATTCACTATCTATCTCACCGCAAAATTGAATGATCTATAAAATAGTAATTTGTGAAAACGAAGAAAATTACCAAGTTGTCAAATATAACTTTTAAAAGAGAAATATATCTGAGAGTTGAAAAAAATAGAATCTGTAATTGTTTATTCAAGCTTAATTATTATTTGAAATGCTCTCTTTTTTCCTTTGTCTCAGAACAAACTTTTCATAAAGTTCCGAATAGCCCTTACCTCTAATTTTTTTGAAACTCCGTACACTTATGTATTTTACCGCGCTGATTACGAAAATTATACTGAAACTTATCGCAAATTTGATTTTCATGATAAAACCATAAAAATAAAAATAAAATCATGGTTTTTCACGCTTGTGTCGAAAACAATTGAAACTTTTTTTAAATAATTCAAACAAAAGTGTAGACCTAGTCAAAATACATATTTTATGTTTCACTTCATTGTTTCGTACGAGTGAAGGTTTCTAGATATTTGATGATAAAAATGAAAATTTCATACATAGCCCCTGCGAAAACGTAAGTATTCCTGTGACCAACCACTGCAGTGATATATTTTTTTTACTAAATTTTATTTACCTCTCCCCACGAGACTTTAGAAAGAAGTAGGCGTTTGGCCAACGTTATTTCTGTGGATAGGCGAAGACAATTTCCGCCCCCCACGAGAATTTGGAAAGGGGAAGGGGTTCGACCAACATTATTTGTGTCGATAGACAAAGGGGTGCCTTTTCGCCCCCACGAGAAGCTGGAAAGGGGAAGTGGTTTGAATAACATTATTTCTTTGGCTAGACAATGGGGAGCCTTTCCGCCCTCCACAAGAATTTGGAAAGGGGAAGGGGTTTGACCAACATTATTTCTGTGGATAGACAAAGGGGTGCCTTTCCGCCCCCACAAGAAGCTGGGAAGGGCAAGGGGCTTTCCGAACATTATTTCTGTGGCCAGACCTTTCCGCTCTTCACGAGCAGTTGGAAAGGGGAAGGGGTTTGACCAACATTACTTCTGTGGATAGACAAAGGGGTGCCTTTCCGCCACCCACGAGAAGCTGGAAAGGGGAAGGGGTTTGACCAACATTATTTCTGTCGCCAGACAAAGGGGTGCCTTTCCGCCCCCCACGAGAAGCTGAAAAGGGGAAGGGGTTTGGCCAACATTATTTCTGTGGCTAGACAAAGGGGTGACTTCCCCCCCACACACGAGAAGTTGAAAAGGGAAAGGGGTTTGACCAACATCATATATGTTGCCAAGCGAAGGGGAGCCTTTCTGCCCCCACGAGAAGCTGGAAAGGGAAAGTGGTTTAACCAACATTATTTCTGTGGCCAGAAAAATACATACGTTTTCGGCAGGGGCTAGGCATGCAATTTTCATCTTTAAAATTAAATATCTCGAAAACGTTCACTCGTAAAAAAATGGCTGAGACATAAAATGTGTATTTTGAATAAGTCTACAACTTCTGTTAACATTATTTTTAGAAATTTTTTAATCGTTCTCGGCTTAAACATGAAAAGCCATGATTTTATGGGTTTTTCATGTGTCTCACCACGAAAATCAAATTTTCGCCTATTTTCAGTACGATTTTCGTTATCAGCGCGTCAAATTACATAAATATATAGAGTTTTTAAAAAATCGGAGGTGAGGGCTATTCGGAACTACGCACAGTGTCAAAAAATGGAAAAAATTCCAGCGACGCGGCATTTTTTATGATATCGCCTTGAAACTTTTTTTATTCTCTTCTATATGTTTTATATTTAGACGCCTCGGTGCGGAAATTTGGAACTCCATCAAGGTTTTTTTTTATACCAGTCATGTACCTCCATGAATATGCAGGCGAATGGCTCACAACCGAAATGAATGCAATATAAACATATGTATGTCAATACACACACACACACATATACATACAGGGTGTCCAAAAAGTTCCGGGTCACCCCAGTAAGTCACAAGATATAAATATTTCCGAAGAGGTTAAGGTCATTCCTGTAGTCACTTTGAACGAGGAATCCAATGGAGACCTTGGGCTTGACCTTGTGCTAGTCCTTCAAGGTCATTTCAAGGTCACGTTTTTTTAAATAGGAACCCCTATTTTTGACAACGGCAATCGAAAGAGCGGGAAATTTTACGTACAAACATATACTCCGGTTGTAGGTTTGACCTTGGTGATTACGCAAAGGTCACTTCAACCTAAACAAGGTCTGGGTATTTTAGAGAAAAGATAAAATACCTTCCTATGATAATAAGAACATTCCTTCATCAACTCAAAATGAGAAATTCAATAGTGACCTTGCTTTTGATCTTGAACTTGTCCTTCAAGGTCATTCCAATGTACACTTTTTTTTGATAGAATCATAATGTTTTAATGTCGGAAATCGAAAGAGCGAAAGCTTTTATGTTAGAAAATGTACTCAAGACACAGGTCAGGTGTGACCTTTATAACCACTCAAGGTCAGATGCGAAATTAATGGTCATTACAAGATTATTTCAAACATTATTTCAACATTCTCACTATAAGAATCACATAAACCGGCTATCGACTCACAATCACTAGGCATACATATTTGTCAATTCTATTTCCATATTTCCAAAATTTAGTTGCAAAAATGGGATGGAAAAAAGTCAAAACAGCGAACAATGACGCCTTATAAGGAAAACAAATGTATTTAGCGAAATTAATGAATGTGCCTTGCAGTGCGGAAGTACGCACTGCATTCATTTGTTTGATAGACGGTTTGTGTGATTCTGATAGTAAGAATGATGAAATAATGTTTGAAATAATCTTCTAATGACCATTAATGTCGCATCTGACCTTGAGTGGTTATGAAGGTCACACCTGACCTGTGTCTTGAGTACATTTTCCAACATAAAAGCTTTCGCTCTTTCGATTTCCGCCATTAAAATGTTAGGATTCTATTTAAAAAAAGTTGACCTCGATATGACCTTGAAGGACAAGCTCAAGGTCAAAACCAAGGCCTTCATTGGATTTCTCGTTCAAAGTTACTACAGGAATGACCTTAACCTCCTCGGAAATAGTTATATCTTGGGACTTACTGGGGTGACCCGGAACTTTTTGGACACCCTGTTTATATATATATATATATATATATATATATATATATATATATATATATGTGTGTGTGTGTGTGTGTATTTACATATGTTCATATTGCATTCATTTCGTTTGTGAGCCATTCGCCTGCATATTCATGGAGGCACGTGACTTTGCACTGGTATACAAAAAAACCTTGATGGAATTCCGAATTTCCGCACCGAGGCGTCTAAATATAAAACATATGGAAGATAATAAAAAAATTTCCAAACCGATATCATCAAAAATGGCGCGTGGCTGGAATTTTTTCCACTTTTCGACACTGTGCTACGCCCCAACGTTTGAAATTAGAGATGTACAATATACAATTTAAATTAAAATTGATTAGGGAAAAAGATTTGGGAAATCAAAGACTGACGAGTTTCATCTTCGCTCCTTTATGACCTGTGTAAACATTTAAATAGATCGATTAATATTGTAAGGTTCAGTGGGGCTAATATTATTTCAAAAATAAAGAGTGTCCACAAAGAAAGGTGTTTTTAGCCCCTTTTGCGAGATTCGATCTTGGAACTGAATTATCTGTCGAACATAACCTTATGATTATACATTAATCATACAAAAATTTCTACTTGAGGTGACAGTTGGTTTTGGAGATATGGGGGATCGAAGGTTATTAACCCATTTTGGTTGTTTAGGAATTTCTACTCTGGGTTTTTTTGAGTCGCTGACGACGAATCTGAAGTCAGATTTTCAAAATACAAAATGGCTTATCTGATATTGCGGACCGCACATAAGAAAATATTTTAATTATCATTCGGTATCCATTTGAGCTGCTCAAGATTATTTATTCTGCAGTTGTATGGGTAACTTTGCCGTTACTACCACGTTCGGATTATAACTTGGATGAGAAACTAAGTTACTGCAAATAATACAAATCTTGACGAGGTCTTGAAATGTTCACAGTAACTTATTTTCCAATACAGCTATAAAGAGAACACTGTCGTAGCGGCAACATTTAAGGAAAAGCAGCAGCTCATCATCGACAGATGCAGCAAAAGTCTCGTGCACCCTGAGGATACGGAGCGACCCAAGGACAACCGCCTTCAGCATTTCCTCGCAAGTGTCTTACCATTTCGTTGACACAAAGGAATGTTTTTCAGGCTATTTACCAGAAAAAGCTTGGCACCTTTTAGAGCACCGATGATCAGGACGACAAGTTTAACAGGATATTCTAGGTATAATCATCGCAACTCCCTTATAAGGTTTTATACCTCTCTTTCTTTTCATTCTCCATGGCTGTGATGTTCTTGTAGGCTGGTGCCGACAAGAATTCGATAATGAACATGGTTCGTTTCTCGAAGTCAAGGAGAACTATGTCAGGTCTCGAGTGCGCAACAGAAACAATTGTCGGGAATATGAAGTTCCAGTATATGCAGAACTTCTCATTCTCGACAATTGAATCTATTTTCCTAGGAGCGCTTGACGGAGCGGTATTAGGGATAATGCTTTAAGAATGACAGAGATGGTAATAAAGCACTCTTAGTGCCAAATTGTGCTTTGGGTCGTACGACATTCCCGCATGAGTTGAACGACTAAATAGTATGTGTTAGGCGCTCGGGGTGCGCATGACACGCGCTGCAGCTAACATCGGGAATGTCTTGGCTCAAAATTTGTCGACGGTATGCTAAAGTTGAACTGATACCGTCTTGACATGCCAGAATGAAATACTCCGTGCCCGAGCTGTTCACGAAAGTTTTTCTCCTATGCTTTCTTGATCCAGGCTTTTAGGAGTGAGTACTCGAGATGGAAAATGTTTGATGCATTTTGCTTACCCCTGATATTGAAGTTAAGATCACGTGTTTCAGCAGCCTCCTATGCTGCTTTGTACAGAAACGCTCCTTTGCCCACTTCATCGTGCTTAGGTCACGCCCATTTGCGACTATATGTGCTGCATCCAGAATAATCCTGTTGTGAAGACCTTCAAGATTCAGTATTCCGTGACTGCCTTGACGGCGTGAAAAGTGAAGTCGCGGAAAAGAAGGTTTAAGGTGCATGCTTTTGTTCATGTGCATAACCTTTCGTGACCTGATATTGAGGGATCTGAGCTCGTCCTTCGCCCATGGCACCACTCCAAATAAATAGAGTACTACCGGGACGGCAAGCATGTTCGTGGAAAATACTTTGTTTCTCGCCGTCAGTTCCGAGGCCCAAATCTTTTGGACAAGATGTTTGTATTTGTATCGGAGAGCATTCTTAATAGATGTTACGTCCCAAATGCGGCTTTGCGGCACACCTACGAATGTATAGGTCTCTTCAGCGTCAAAGTGTGAGCTAGATCTAGCTGCTCTTTATTTTTAGCATAGATCATCAGATCATCCATATAAAATACATGAGTGATTTTATGCTTTCAATCTCTATGTTTGCCACAGAAGTACCCTCGAAAATGGCGAAGTGCGAGAGATAGTCGCAATAATGTGAGGCAAAAGAGCAGAGGGCTCATTGTATCGCCCTGGAAGACACCTTTCTTGAAAGTAACGTTGTTAGTTGTCACACGATGTTTTCCAGATCATATAGTAAATCTGGTTTTACAAAGCAACATCAATCTCTCTATGTAACTCACGATGTGTGGAAAATCCTTTAAGCTTTCCCACAAACAGATGATAAGTCTATGGGAGGTTGAAAGCTTTCCGGTAGTTAATTCAGGCCATGTATAGGTATCGATAGTAGGATGTTGCGTCTGTGCAGACACATCTATCGATGAGCCGGTCCTCCCGACATCCTTCTACGCCTCCTTTGAGCCGCCTTGTTCGTACATTACTCGCCACACAGGTCCGATTGTCTCAACAATCCTATCATTTAGGACAGCTGTGAAATTCTTACACAGGGTGTTCAGAAAAGCTATTGACCTGTAATTCTTAGGGTCAGGCAAGTTGCCCACCTTCGAGAGGAACACTGTGCGCCCTTTCACCAACCACTCCGGAATAGACTTTCGGTTTCGATTCCTTTGGAACATAACTGAACGGCCTATGACAAAGCCACCGACCGTGTCCTCGGGTTGTGGATAGAGGGTCACTGTACCAAGGGTTTCCTGCTGAATATGGTTACAATGATTAATAAGCAGTCGCGGAAAATTGTCCACGGATGGTCCCGCAGGAATAACCCCTAAGAAAAGGCGTAACAATCGTGCCGAAAGCTGAATGGCACCTGGGTAAGGTGTCTTAAACGGTGACTCTGGGATACCGGGCGACCTCTCGGAGTACCAGCCTTATCCTTGCACGCGGGGCTCTACAAATATGGACAAACCCTTTCCCTAGCTGCTCTTGGGAACAACAATGAAACCACCAAAATACCAAAATGTTGTAGATGCGGTTCAAAACGATCGAACGCGCAGAGCACCCGACAATGGATCGGCAAACAATGCCGATCATCCTAGAGATCGGGGTGCTGAAAATAATTTAGATGGAAACACGACGACGAACGGGCGAAACGCCCACATTGACTGGACGGACCAACTCAGGATTTACGTGCTAGACTGCTACGATACCAGCATTATCCCTGTTCGCGGAGGCTTTATGGCGCGTATGCACACTCTGTGGTGCCAGAAACACCCAGAGCTTCAGCACGTTTCGCATCAGTCTTTGCGAAATCAAGACGATAACCTCCGGAAAAATGGATATGTACGCGGAGCGCTTCCCCAACCGCTGCTTGATCAAGCTGCAGACGAAGATGAGGTAGCGACATTAAGACCAACCGCAGAAAGCAGGCACCTCCTGAGAGATGATCGCAGTTTCAGTACAAGGAGGAAAATTAACATGCAAGGCCCTCCTAAGCCCCGAGATCTGGCTGAAATGGATGTCTCCCTTCGTAGAGATATCTCGCAAGAGTCCGACCTCTGGACCCTCAATTTCTCAGTTTATGGTGCTGCGAGAGCTTTGGCTGATTCAAATCGAAGGCTAAAACCGACGATGGATCAAAATACCAAAAGACGCAGGCATCAACTGAACAAGAAGATTGGATGGGCAAGGCAGAATGCGTTCCGTGTTCAATGTGTGATTGACTACATAACATCTGGTAGACCGTTCACGGAAAGGGTTCGAAAGTTCGCCCAAGAACTAAGGATCTTGAATCACACACTAAACAAGTCAAAGCTGCTGAGAATCAAGCAGCATATTGTTGACAAAATACGGCTGCTATCTGACGCAAGGAGGAGAATACAGAAGAAGGAGAGATAGATCAGGGAGAATCAACAGTTTTTCGCTGACCCATCGCGCCTCTTCAGTGATCTCCCTGTTTCTGTAAAAAATCCACCCAAGCCCAAGGAGATAGAGATTTTTTGGAGAGAGGTGTACTAGATCCCGAAAACACTAGAGTTGAAAGGAGATACTGACAATATCATCCGCTTCCAGGAGTTTTGCGATAACCTCATAAAATCTGAGGAGGAATGTCCACCAATCACTGCTGAAGAGGTGAAAAAAGCACTTAGAGGAACGAAGAACTTTTCCGCTGCGGGACCAGATTGTATCAAGAACTTCTGGTGGAAGAAGATTACTTTGACACACCAACATTTGGTCCGCATATTCACCTCATATTTAAAGTCGGAAACGCCCATCCCGCAGTGGCTGGTGTTAAGACGCACTACACTCCTGTCGAAAAAAGGCAACTTGTCCAACCTAGAGAATTACAGGCCAATAACTTGTTTGAACACACTGTATAAGATCTTTACCGCTGTCCTAAACAACAGGATTGTTTGACAAATTGAGCCTTGTATGGCAAGAGATGTACGAACAACGTGGCTCCAATAAAGGTGTAGCAGGCTGCCGAGAGAACCTTCTAATCGACAGGTGTGTCTGTAAGGACGCTGCAGCCCATCAGCGCGTCCTGTCAATGGCCTAGATTGACTACCAGAAAGCTTTCGATTCAACCTCTCATGAACTTATCATCTGTCTGTTGGAAAGCTTGAAGGTACATCCACACATAGTGAGAAGAGATTGATGCCTCTTTGGAAAACTAGATTTACTATCTCATCGAGAAGTTATCGTCTGACAAGGAACAACGCACCTTCCAGAGCGGTGTCTCTCAAGGTGATAGCATGAGCCCTTTGCTTTTTTGTATCTATACGGATGACCTGAAGATCTATGCCTCTGGTAAAAGAAAACTTCAAACTGCTATAAATATCGTCAAGCACTACGCAGGAGAGACTGGGATGGACTTTGGTTTGGACAAGTATGCCAAAATTAATCTGAAGAAAGGAAAGATTACTGGCGTTCCCAAGGACCCTGAGCTTGTGGATATAAGTGTAATCTGACATCTTAATACTGGAGAGACCTATACATACCTGGGCGTCCCTCAAAGCCGCATTCAGGACTTAACATCAGTGAAGGAGTCTCTCAGAAGCAGATACAAGCATCTTCTTCGACACATTTGGTCTTTCAATCTGTCGGCGTTGAACAAGGTTTCTGCGACTAACATGCTTGCCATCCCGGTTCTACTCTACTCGTTTGGGGTGGTTTAATGGACGAAGAACGAGCTCTAGGCCCTTGATATCACCACACGTAAGATCATGCATATGCTTGAAAGCTTGCATATCAAGTCGTCAGTTTCGCGATTATACATTTCACGCCGTCAAGGCCGACGCGGACTTCTGAATCTCCAGTGTCTTCATAACCGAATTGTTCTAAGTACAGCTTACAGCGCTGCGAATGGCAGATATCCTCTCCTAAATATGATCAGGAATCACGAGATGACTGGCGAAGGAGCGTTCCTTTACAAAGCCGCGGAGCAAGCGGCCGAGACCCTTGGCCTGAATTTTAACATCAGAAGTGAGGAAAGTGCATTACTTCATCTAGATGATTCACTTCTAAAAACCAAAGTGAAGAAAGGAGAGGTTGAAAATTTTCACCAAGAGCTACTCGACAAGAAAATGCACGGCAACTTTCACAGAAATGTAGAAAAACAGTCCTTGTCGAAGGAGCAAACTTTTGCTTCCCTCAAATCACCAGAGCTTAATTCAGGTACAGAGGGTTTTATTTTCGCATGCCAGGACGGTGTCATTTCCACCTTAGCATACCGGGAACGCATTTTATGTCAAGAAGTTCCCAGTGATAGGTGCAGAGTGTGTCATGCACACGCTGAGTACCTAGAACACATACTATCAGGGTGTTCGACCCACGCAGGAACTACGTATATCTATAGACATAATGTGGCCCTAAGCGTGCTTTATTACCCGCCGTGTCGGTCGCGACACCGCCTTGCCGAACGCTCCAAAGGAGATACAGTTAATTGTCCGAAACGAGAAGTGCCAAATTTTCTGGAACTACGATTTTCGTGCAGCAGTCTCCGTCGTGCACTCGAAGCCTGTCATTATTCTCAAAGACTTCGAGAAACGAACTATATTCGTGATCGAATTCTCGGCTCCGTCCGAATACAACATCACTGCAAAAGAGGAGAAAAAGAGGAGAGATCCTTTACAAAGCCGCGGAGCTGCTTATAATACAGTAGAAGAAACATATACCTTTCTTCTTTTTATATACCTTGTAGCGAAAACTCGTCTGTTACAATGCGAAAGCGTCACACTAAATCTTTATTTCCCCGGAACAGAATCATTTTTTTGGATGAAAAGTTCTTTATTCTTATTCAGCCACCCCATATCTCGGGGGAAAGTTTTTATTATTTTTCTAAATTGAAAAATAGATTTTTAGTCGCTATCTAAAGAGAATTCTCGAGAACCATTCAATTTCAACCTCGAAATTCCTGAATGCTTTACTCGGAATTGATTAACTTTTTCTGATCAAACTAATTTTTTTCAAAATTTAACAACTCAATATCTCGGGAGTAAGTTTTTATTTTTTGTTTTAACTCAAACTTTCACGTGTTATCGTCGTCCGCAACCGAGCCCGTTCCAATTTTAGGTTCCTGTCACTTTGAGATTGTAAACTTCCACATTATATTTCCGGGAACTGGATAATTTGTTCTAGTCATACTTTTCTAGCCTCAAATCAGAAATGCTTCACCTCGGGAGTAAACTTTTGCTTTGTCTTTTATTCCATAAGTGACAAGTTTCCAAGTATTTTCGAATCAATTTTGAATTCGTTAAACAATTATTATGTGTGTAAACTAAAAATTTTCACTCTATGTATAACTAGAGCCAAGTTATTACTTTTCGAGATAAATAATACAGTTGATGAAATTTAAGAGTAATATTTCTTTTCGATTCGATTAATTTAAGCGTTCTCACTCCGCCCCATTATATATCTACATGATAGAAAAGTAAAAAAAAGGTTTGCGGCTCATCTAGGCTTAAGTAAACAAGCAACCAAAATGCTTCAAAATTCAGATTGTAAGTTTGCTCCAGCAATAGCAGGTGACAACGTCATTGACAGGAGGACAAGGATACATTCGCTGTCACTGCACTAGAAAATGTGTAACTTGGCGTTGTAAGTGTAAAGCGTCAAATATCTGACGTAATTCTAAGTACCACAACAGCTCTGATTGTGCCAATAAGTAAGGAGAAATATAACACCCAATTCTTGGTTAGATAGATCTTTCAATTTTAATTAGCAAACGTTTAATGCATATGAATTTCCTTATATAATTATTTGTATTCTAAACTTCTAATTAAATAAAGCATTTATATTATGTATATGGAATACATCGATTTATATATGATTACTTTCATGCTAAACTTCTGCTGAAATAGAAAATTCGTACGTCAAATAAAAGTATTTCTGGCTTTGGCCAGTATACCCTGGCCACTTCGCGAGTTGGCCGGCCAAAGCCCGAAACAGTAATACCACGCCATTCATTTCGGGCTTTGGCCGGCGATACCCTCGTGTGTCTTGAGGACGCGAAGCGACCCAAGGATGACAGCTTTCTGCATCCATCTCGCAAGTGCCTTGGCATATTTTTGGCACACGGGTATGGCTTTAAGGTTACGAACCAGTGATAGTTTCGCACCTCCGAGAGCACCTATCACAAGGACGAAGTCTTGGAGGAGAATGTCAGGCCTCGAGTGCGCAACGGAGACTGCTGCCCGAAAATCGTAGTTCCAGAAAATTTGGCACTTCTCGTTTCGGACAATCGACTCTATCTCCCTTGGAGCGTTCGGCAGGGCAGGTTTGCGGCCAACACCGTAAGAGCGACAAAGATGGTAATAAAGCACTCTTAGGGCCGCATTATGTCTATAGATATACGTCGTTCCTGCGTGGGTCGGACACCCTGATAGGATGCGTTCTAGGTACTCAGCGTGTGCATGACACGCTCTGCAACTATCACTGGGCACTTCTTGACATAAAATGCGGTTACAGTATGTTAAGGTGGAAATGACACCGTCCTGGCATGCGAAAATAAAACCCTCTCTACCTGAATTAAGCCCTGATGATTTGAAGAAAGCAAAAGTTTGCTCTTTCGACAAGGACCGTTTTTCTACATTTCTGTGAAAGTTTCCGTGCATTTTCTTGTCGAGTAGCTCTTGGTGAAAATGTTCAACCGCTGCTTTCTTCACTTTGGTTTTTAGAAGTGAAGCATCTAGATGAAGTAATGCACTTTCCTCACTTCTAATGTTAAAATTCAGACCAAGGGTCTCGGCCGCTTGCTCCGCGGCTTTGTAAAGGAGCGCTCCTTCGCCAATCATCTCGTGGTTCCTGACCATCTTTAGGAGAGTATCTCTGCCATTCGCAACGATCTAAGCTGTACTTAGAACAATCCGGTTATGAAGACACTGGAGATTCAGAAGTCCGCGTCCTGATATGCAAGCTTTTATGCATATGCATGATCTTACGTGTAATGACATCAAGGGCCTTAAGCTCATTCTTCGTCCATTGAACTACCCCAGACGAGTAGAGTAGAACCGGGACGGCAAGCATGTCAGTCGCAGATACCTTGTTCAACGCCGACAGATTGGAAGACCAAATCTGTCGAAGAAGATGCCTGTATCTGCTTCGGAGATACTCCTTCACTGATGTTACGTCCTGAATGCGGTTTTGAGGCACGCCCAGGTATGTATAGGTCTCTCAAGTATTAAGATGTCTGATAACACTTATATCCACAAGCTCAGGGTCCTTGGGAACGCCAGTAATCTTTCCTTTCTTCAGATAAATTTTGGCACACTTGTCCAAGCCAAAGTCTATCCTAATCTCTCCTGCGTAGTTCTTGACAATATTGATAGCAGTTTCAAGTTTGCTTCTACCAGAGGCATAGATCTTCAGGTCATCCATATAAAATACATCAGTGACCTTATGCTCGCGCTGATTAGTGTCGCCACAGAGGTATCCAGGAGAATTTCGTAGTGCGAGAGATAGAGGCAAAAGTGTGATGCAAAAAAGCAAAGGGCTCATGGTATCACCTTGAAAGACGCCCCTCTGGAAGGTGACGTTGTTCGTTGTCACACGATAATTTCTAGATGAGATAGTAAATCAAGTTTTCCAAAGAGGCATCAATCTCTCTATGCATCTCACTATGTGTGGATGTACCTTCAAGCTTTCCAACAGACAGATGATAAGTCTATGAGAGGTTGAATCGAAAGATTTCCGGTAGTCAATCCAGGCCATTGACAGGACGCGCTGATGGGCTGCAGCGTCCTTACAGATACACCTGTCAATTAGCAGGTTCTCTCGACAGCCTGCTACATCTTTTTTCGAGCCACGTTGTTCGTACATCTCTCGCCATATAGGTTCAATTCGTCGAACAATCCTGTTGTTGAGGACAGCTGTAAAGATCTTATACAGCGTGTTCATACAAGTTATTGGCCTGTAATTCTCTGGGTTGGACAAGTTGCCTTTTTTTGGCAGGAGTATAGTGCGTCCTAACACCAGCCACTGCGGAATGGGCGTCTTTGACTTTAAATATGAGGTGTATATGTGGGCCAAATGTTGGTGTGTAAAAGTAAACTTCTTCCACCAAAAGTTCTTGATACAATCAGGTCCAGCAGCGGAAAAGTTCTTCGTGCCTCTAAGTGCTTTTTTCACCTCGTCGGCAGTGATTGATGGACGGATGTTTTCGGGATCTTGTACACCTCTCTCTAAAAAGTCTCTACCTCCTTGGGCTTGGGTGGATTTTAGACAGAAACAGGTAGATCGCTGAAGAGGCGCGATGGGTCAGCGAGAAACTGTTGATTCTCCCTGATCCATCTCTCCCTCTTTTGTATTCTCCTCCTTGCGTCAGATAACAGCCGTATTTTGTCAAAAATATGCTGCTTGATTGTCAGCAGCTTTGACTTGTTAAGTGTGTTTCAAGATCCTTAGTTCTTGGGCGAACTGTCGAACCCTTTCTGTAAACGGTCTACCAGATGTTATGTAGTCAATTACACATTGAAGACGGGACGCATTCTGTCTTGCCCATCCAATCTTCTTGTTCAGTTGATGCAAGCGTCTTTTGGTCTTTTGATCCATCGTTGGTTTCAGCCTTCGATTTGAATCAGCCAAAGTTCTCGCAGCACCATAAACTGAGCAATGAGGAATGCATCCATTTCAGCCAGATCTTGGGGCTTAGGAGGAATTTGCATGTTAATGTTCCTTCTAGTAATGAAATTGCGATCATCTCTCAGAAGGTGCCTGCTTTCTGCGGTTGGTCTCAATGTCGCTTCCTCATCTTCGTCTGCAGCTTGATGAAGCAGCGGTTGGGGAAGCGCTCCGCGTACATATCCATTTTTCCGGAGGTAGTCGGCTTGATTTCGCAAAGACTGATGCGAAACGTGCTGAAGCTCTCGGTGTTTCTAGGAACACAGAGTGTGCATACGTGCCATAAAGCCTCCGTGAACAGGGATAATGCTGGCATCGTAGCAGTCTAGCACCTCATCCCTGAGACGATCCGTCCACTCAATGTGGGCGTTTCGCCGGTTCGTCGTCGTGTTTCCTTTTAAATTATTTTCTGCATCCCGAACTCTAGGCTGATCGGCATTGTTTGCCGACCCATTGTCGGGTGCTCTGCGCGTTCGATTGTCTTGAACCGCATCTACAACATTTTGGTGTTTTGGTGGTTTCATTGTTGTTCCTACGAGCAGCTAGGGAAAGGGTTAGTCCATCCTTGTAGAGCCCCGCGTGCAAGGATAAGGCTGATACTCTGAGAGGTCGCCCGGTATCCCAGAGTCACCGTTTGAGATACCTAACCCAGGTGCCATTCAGCTTTCGGCACGGTTGTTACGCCTTCGCTTAGGAGTTATTCCTTCGGGACCATCCGTGGACAATTTTCCGCGACTGCTTATTAATTATTGTAACCATATTCAGCAGAAACCCTTGGTACAGGAAGCCTCTATCCGCAACCCGAGGACGCGTTCGGTGGCTTTGTCATAGGCCCTTCGGTTCTATTCCAAAGGAATCGAAACCGAAACCGAAAATATATATATATATATATATATATATATATATATATATATATCGTACCCCGCACAAATACATTTAAAAACTGTAGAATTTATCTTTAAAATGTTATTGGGGATATGAGTTTGGAAGCACGAATCAAATCAACGGGCTGTTCGCGAACAGTTACGATACTACCCGAGAATATAAGAGTTCCACGGCTAGTATTTAAAGAGAATATTAAAATTGTAGAAATTCCTTTATTTGACTTAGACTCCAGTTAATTAAGTTCAATGAAAAACTTAAAATACTAAATAAACTAAAAAGAAGAAACTCATCACGTGTCAACAATGGAAGGTTCGGTCGCCAGACCCGATTTAAAATACTTGCCAGACCACGGGATTCCAAGTTGTAGAATCCTCATAATTTCTCTAATTTCTTTCGTATTACTTTATTTCATATTCAACTCGAGTGGAAAGGGTGGATCAACCACCCCCACGCAGCAATAAGAACTGTCAGATTCTACGAGGTTGGCTGCAGTGGATGTCTGCTGTCGCCGTGGACTAAGAAAAGGATATTTTCCTGACGCATGCGTAGTGGATGGGATTCTCACACTTAAAAGAGCGCTCGGAAAAAGAGGATCAAGCTGCCACAAAGAATCTGCGCGTTGAACCAAGTCAGCCCACCCCTGGACCATCGAGTAGCGGCAGACCACGATGGCGTGCGTGGCATATAACGCACTCCGACTGTGCGCCACCACACTGCTGGGAACCAGAACTGGCGGTTATCCTTTTCCTTCGGTCGTTCCTCTCACTCAGTAGTTCTACACTTCTTACGCGAGTGGCGCTCCGATTCGTATGAGAGGGAGAACGGAGACGCCACTCTGAATATTCATTCGTGATTCCAAGCTCCTAGAGAGTACCTCGTCGAAACGAGAACAATGATTTCCAAGGAAACATTAAAACTAAAGAGAGGATTTTTAAATGAGAGGACGTGCCCGAGGAGGACGGATACTGCCAGGTTGGTCCCCTTTCATTTTTCTCTGCTAAATATTAAATTCGTCTTTGCGTTTCAACGTCGTATGTCGAATTGGTAGACACACGCTGTTGAAATTTGTTAATTGCTGACCTGGGTCAAGGTCAACCTTTTAAAAATTCGCGTGGAGTAGAGACAGTGAATTGTAAACTTAAATTTCCA
This sequence comes from Andricus curvator, assembly GCA_932195095.1. NCBI lineage: Eukaryota > Metazoa > Arthropoda > Insecta > Hymenoptera > Cynipidae > Andricus > Andricus curvator. The sequence goes on from CAKNYM010048009.1 coordinate 50,392, forward strand.
CGTATTTTCTGGCTCTGTGTCTAACCCCGTTTGGCCGGATATCATAGTGTAGTGAGGTAATAAAGTGATAAGTTGTCCGAGCGGTCACTTGGACCATTCCATAATCAGAATCGCGTAGATTAAAGATAGCAGGTACTTTAACCCGGTGGGAAATGTCGTCGTTTCCAGACGATAGCGACGCCTTCGAAAACTCACACGGGGCATAAGAAACCTCGAACTTACGTCTCAGATTTATTCCAGGAACCTCGACAGGCTTCGAAGATTGGGAACGCTTCAAGCAAACCCGGATTGACACCTGAGCAGGAGGAACGTTTGGTTACAATCCGCATGTCGAGGTATTTAATGAACTCCGAATGAGAGATGCCAGCACGCAATACGAAGATCCAGGGCTGCCAAGTTCGCGGACAGCCCCGCACAACTCAGCCGAGACCTGCAGACAACTCTTTGCAAAAGACTCAGATGGGAGCCCACCGAAACCAGCTCCGAAGAAAGCTCGAGTGTCAAAAAGCTTAGACGTGGCCGCCAAGTCTCGGGCAGCTTCCTCTGTACCCAACTTCAGAATCAAGCTAAGGTACCTTTCAAGAAGATGCGGAGGAGAAGGCTGCTTTCTCAGAAAGTGTCGTCGAAAAAGGCATCCTCCCCGAGGGAGGTCTTTCGGGGTTTGCTAAACACCCGGGGTGCCCAACGAAAGGAACTGTTTCCAGGGAAGGAGACTCTGGATAAACGAAAGGAAAAAGTAGCCCCGAAGAAGACGGCATCCTCAGCGAAACCGGGTCCATCTACTTAGTAGAATCCAGCTCACGAACCATGAACTTCGCCGAAAGCCAGCCCGCCCAGACGCATCGTTCGCCTACGTTCGGTGGTAGTACTACCTGACACCAAACGCGACTAATTAACTCCAAGCCCAACCAAAGCCGAACCAATCGGCCCTTCTCAGGGCCACCAATTGTTTAACGAAGTATTGTTCATTGTTTACGCAAACGGAAAACAATTCGCAATAATTGTACCCAGCCTCTGCATTACGAGAGCTTGGTAATAATATACATAATTAAGAGGTATTCATAAACACAACTGCGGGATTTCACCGGGAGAGGGTGCCGTTTCACAACATTGCACCCGCTCCCAGCGAAATCGCTGTAACGTTTCAGCTGTAACTACGTATCACGACCGTGAGATATGTAATACCTTTTCCTTACCTTGGCAGTGACGTTGTTGTCGGCCAGAGCCGAGAATTCGATCACGAATATAGTTCGTTTCTCGAAGTATTGGAGAACCATGTCAGGCCTCGTGTGTAATGAAGACAGCTGTCCGAAAATCGTAGTTCCAGAAAATTTGTCACTTCTCGTTTTGGACAATTGACTTCATCTCCCTCGGAGCGTTCGGCAGGGCAGGGCCGCGACCAACACCGTCGTTCCTGCGTGAGTTTGACATCCGAATAGTATGTGTTCTAGGTACTTAGCGTGTGTATGACACGCTCTGCACCTATCGCTGTGAACTTTTTGACTTAAGATGCGGTCACGTTATACTAAGATGGAAATGGCACCTTCCAGGCATGCGAAAATGAAACCCTCAGTACCTGAATTAAGTCCTGATGATCTGAGATAAGCAATAGTTTGTTCCTTCGACAAGGACTGATCTTGTACATTTCCGTAAAAGTTTCCGTGCATTTTCGTGGCAAGAAGCTGTTGGCGGCATTGTTTAACCTCTGCTTTCTTTACTTCGGCTTTTATAAATAAGGCATATAGATGGAGTAATGCACTTTCCTCACTTCTGATGTTGAAATTCAGGCCAAGGTTCTCGGCCGCCTGCTTCGCGGCTTTTTAAAGGACGCTCCATTGTCGATCATGCCGTGTTTCCTAACCATTTTTAGGAGAGGATCTCTGCCATTTGCAACTATGAAGGATATACTCAGAACAATTCGGTTTTGAAGACATTGGAGATACAGAATTCCGCGTCCGCCTTCACGGCGTAAGATGTATAATCGCGGAAAAAACGAATTGATTTGCAAGCTCTTATGCATATGCATGATCTTACATGTGGCAATATCGATGGTCATAAGCTCCTTCTTTGTCCGTTAAACGACCCCCAACCATAAGAGTAGAACCGGGACGGCTAGCATGTTAGTCACAGATACCTTTTTCAACGTCAACGGATTTGAAAAACAAATCTGTCGAAAAGGATACTTGTATCTGCTTCGGAGAGACTCCTTTACTAATGTTACTTCCTGAATGCAGCTTTGAGGTATGCCC
>CAKNYM010048009.1:53040-77420 GCA_932195095.1 Andricus curvator
AGCAGGCTCTACCAAGGCTTCAAAGTCCATCTTGTAGTTCTCATAATCGGCTGTCTTGGAGGTATGAAAGCTTCATTTATTAGCCAACTCAACAAGATTCCGGCTTGCCAGCGTCAGGCTCATTCCATCGCGAACCGGATGCAAAAGGCTGTTCTTCTGGGATCACTTCATCTGGTCCGTCAACACTGTTCCTCATAACATTCTAAAAAGATTGGTAGCTCTAAAAAGTATCCAGAGGTGAAACTTCATCTCCAACTGTCCCGTCTGCCGCGTAAGATCATCCGCGGCTAGAGACCTGACTCCAAGGAACAGTGTTGCCCGATGTTTTCTCGCGTAAATTTCCCGCTCTTGCTTACCTTCTAGGACAGAAGGAGCAGAAGCGGATGACGTACACGTTCCAGTTGCGTCGGGATTGGTTGCTTTTAAAGAACCATGATCGTAGCTTCCGGAGCCTACAACTTCTCACATAATAGATATTTATTAAGATGCCAACAACATATACAAAGTATTCAGAAAATATTAATGGAAGGGGCACTTAAAGGGCTGAGGTACAGCTTAGAGCTGCTTTGCAACCTAACCCTCTACATCTAAACTTAAACTAAATATAAGATATAAAAAGTATGTAATTCGCACTAAGAGGCTGAGACTAAAGCTAACGCAGCAGAAAATGTACAGTGTACTAAAAAACTGTCCTTCTTAGAATAAATTTTGCTTCTTCTTAATTATACAGTACATTCATGTTTCAACTGATGCAATGGAAGAGAAAGAAAGACGATTGTATTACCTACGTAAACCTATTTTAAAATCAAAAAATATATGGACATGGACATAAGCTTCCAAAATAAAGAGAGAGACTGAATAGAGCGGAGAAATCTACAAATACCCGCAGTGTTAGGTTGGGGTTGCCTCTTACGGGGTCGCATGCAATCGATCAAATAATTCGGCTCTCAATGTGGGAACGGAGTATGACGGTAGTGAGTTTTTTAAGCTGTTAAGAAGGCGTGGGGCGGCGTAGGAGAAGGCGAAGGATAGGTTTCTCCAGTGTCGAAATGTCTAATAACACATATATACATAAGCCATACCAATCTCTCTTGTGTACCCCTTGACGATATTTAATGCAAGTTGAAGTTTGCTTGCGCCAGATGCATAGATCTTTAGGTCATCCATGTAAAATACATGAATAAAGGTACCCAGGAGAATTGTGTAGTGCGAGAGATAGTGGCAGAAGTGTGATGCAAAAGAGCAGAAAGCTCATGATGTTGCCCTGAAAGACGCCCCTCTGGAAATTGATGTTGTTCGTTGTCGAACGATAATTTCCAGATGAGGTATTAAATCTAGTTTTCCAATGAGACATTATTCTCTCTATTCATCCTACTATATGTGGATAAACGTTTAAGCTTTCCAACAGGCAGATTATAAGTCTATGAGATCTATGAGATCTATGAGATCTTAAACAGCGTATTCAAACAAGTTATTGGCCTGTAATTCTCTGGGTTGGACAATTCGCCTTTCTTCGATAGGAGTATAGTCTGTCCTAACACCAGCCACTGCGGAATGGGCGTCTCCGACTATAAATATTTGGTGAATATACGGGCTAGATGACGGTATGTAGAATTGAAATTCTTCCACCCGAAGTTCTTGATACGATCTGGTCTGCAGCAAAAAAGTTCTTCGTGCTTTTTTAAACTGTTGGGCAGTGATTGATGGTCATTCTTCCTTAGATGTTATGAGGTTGTCGCAAAACACATTAAAGCGGATGGTATTATTAGTACTTTCTCTCAAATTCAGGTCAAAAAAAAAAATATATATATATATATATAATATAATACAATAATATATAATAATATAAGATTAGATCATTCTCTTTGGAACGTTTCGGTCACTGTTTTGGACCCTCATCAGTCAAAAAAACATTTATGAAGTCTGGTATATGTGAAAAATCGAAGAGAAAGTCAAATTCGAAGTCATACATAAATTAAAAACATGATTTAACATCAATAAATATTAGGAGAACACAATGAAAAATATAAATAAATAAGGGCAAAAGCCTGACATCCCGCTTGGAACGTGAAGTCCAAAACAATGACCGAAACGCTTCGAAGAGAATTATCGAATCTCTTATTTTGACCTTCATTTCCATGACTTGCTTCGCTATTTAATTCACAAAAAGGTCGAGACTAAACGAACAACAAGTATGTAGATTGTTGGGCTTGGGTGGATATTTGACAGAAACAGGGAGAACGCTGAAGAGGTGCGATGGACCAGCGAGAAACTGTTGATTCTCCCTGACCCATCTCTCCCTTGTCTGTATTTTCCTCCTTGCGTCAGATAACACCCGTATTTCGTCAACAATATGCTGCTTGATTGTTAGCATCTTTGACTTGTTCAGTATGTGGTTGTAGGTTATGTATTTAATCACACACTGAACACGTGACGGATTCTGTCTTGCCCATCCAGTCTTCTTGTTCAGTTCATTGAAGCGTCTTCTGGTATTTTGTTCCATCTTCTGTTTCAGTCTTCGATTTAAATCAACCAAAGCTCCCGTCGCACCATAATTTAAAGAATTTATGGTCCAGAGGTCGGACTCCTGCGAGCTATTCTCACCAAATGAGGCATCCATTTCAGTCAGGTATTAGGGCTCAGGAGGAACCTAGATGTTAATGTTCCTTCTTGTCCTGAAATAGCGAACATCTCCCAGAAGGTGCCTGCTTTCCGCGGTTGGTCTTAATGGACCCGCTCCCTGCGAAATCGCGGTAACGTTTTAGCTGTAACCACATCTCACGATCATGAGATAGGTGGTTATAGTCTGCGATGGACTCATGACGATGCTCCGGCAAAAGTCTTGTGCACACTGGGAGCATGGAGCGACTCAAGAACGACCCCCTTCTGAATTTCCTCGGCAAGTGTCTTAGCATTTCGTTGACACCTTTATAAGGTCTATTTATTTTCATTTTTCTTGGCTGTGATGTTCTTGTCGGCTGGTGCCGAAAATTCGATGACGAACATGATTCGCTTCTCGAAGTAAAGGATAACTATGTCAGGCATCAACTATCAGGGCTAATGCCGTAAGAGTGACAAAGATGGTAATATAGCAGTATTAGTGTCGCATTGTGCCTTTGGATGTACGTCGGTCCGGTATAAGTTAGACAACTCGTTAGTATGTGTCCTGGGTGCTCGGGGTGTGCATAATACGCTCTGCAGCTATCATCAGGAATGTCTTTGCTTAAAATGTGGCGACGGTATTCTGCAGTTGAAACGACACCATCTGGACACGCCAAAATGAAACACTGTGTGCCCGACTTCAACTCGGATAATTTGAGGAAAGCAAACGTTTGCTTATACCTGGGTAAGGTGTCTTAAACGGTGACTCTGGGATACCGGGCCACCTCTCAGAGTTTGCAGTCTTATCCTTGTATTCGGGGCTCCAGAAGCATAGAAACACCCTTTCCCTAGCTGCTAGCGGGAACAACATTGATACATTGACCAAACCACCGAAACGTTGTAGATTCGGTTCAAAATGATGGAAGGCGCAGAGCACCCTACAATCGGTTGGCAAACAGTGCCGATACCAGCATTATCCCTGTTCGCGGAGGCTATATGACGCGTATGCTAACTCTGTGGTGCCAGAAACACCCAGATCTTCAGTACGTTACGCATCAGTCTTGGCGAAATCAATCTGTCTACCTCTCGAAAAAGGGATATGTACGCGAAGCCGAAGAGGAAGCCGCAGAGGAAAAGGAGGAAGCCACATTAAGACCAACCGCGGAAAGCAAGCACCTTCTGACAGATGATCGCGATTGCGAACATTAACATCTAGGTTCCTCCTAAACCCTAATACCTGGCTGAAATGGATGCCTCTCTTCGTGAGCATAGCTCGGAGGAGTCCAATCTATGGGCTATCAATTGTTTAGTCTGTGATGCGACGAGAGCATTGGCTGATTCACACTCAGATTTGAATCGAAGTCTAAAACCGACGATGGAATAAATGACCAAAAGACGCTTGCATCAACTGAACAAGAAGACTGGATGGACAAGACAGAATGCGTCATGTGCTCAGTGTGTGATTGAATACATAGCATCTAGTAGTCCGTTCACGGAAAAGGTTCGAAAGTTCGCCTAAAAACTGAGGACCTACCATCACATACTGAACAAGTCAAAGCTGCTGACAATCAAGCAGCATATTGTTGACAAAATACGGGTGTTATCTGACACAACGAGGAGAATACAGAAAAGGGAGAGGTGTGTCAGAGAGAATCAACAATTTCTCGCTGGTCAATCTCGCCTCTTCAGCGTTCTCTCTGCTTCTGTCAAATATTCACCTAAGCCCAACGAGGTAAAGACTACAATTGAAAGAAAATACTAATAATACCATCAGATTTAATGAGCTTTGCGACTACCTCATAACATCTAAGGAAGAATGTCCATCAATTAATGCCGAGAAGTTTTTAAAAGAACCTAGAAGCACGAAGGACTTTTCTGCTGTAGAACCAGATGGTATCAAGAAATTCGGGTCAAAGAAGTTTACTTCTACACACCATTATCTAGCCCGTATATTCACCTTATATTTAAAGTCAGAGACGCAAACATTTTCCGAATTGAAAGAATGTAACCACACCAGGGACGTTTTCTTAATCTTTCCCTTTTATAGCTTCTTCGTAAACGGAGTTTTTTCAAATTTTTAAATATATTTTTTTCAAATTTTAAATTTGTTCAATGTGGTTGAAAATGTTTTTTGTTTTCATATGTTTTATTTTCTTATTTACATTTTTTGTTTTATATTTATAAATTGTTTATCGTAGAATTTTTCTTACGAAATTTCATTACACCAGAGACTCGATAGATGAACAATCTCGGGGGTTGCCTGAAAATGGCCTCGTTCATATAACGCGTACAGCGAAACGTAAACAGGCAGGGCCGCCTGTACCGTTCCCATAATATTGCGCAATCTACTTGACTGAGTAGTATAGTGCATGCGTCCCTTCAGAGGCGGAGTCGCAACCGTCTCTCGCTTCGTCCCCTGAGAAACTGTAGGGACCAGCAATTCTAGGAATTCATATAACGCGTCCGATCGCACGTTCAAATAGCGAGTCTCTGGTGTACCTCTTTAGCTGTCTTAAGGGGGGTTAGGTTGGTGTCCGGCGCCGATTTTTTTGTTACTTTGCGGGTGAGAAGAGGATCCCAGACTATGAAAGAAAAAAATTATTTGGGCAAACGTTCACATTTAGGGGTTGAAATCACCCCTTCTATATTTTTGAGTCTTTTGATGTTTTGAAAGGTAACATTGTGTTTTATTTATTGTTTTTACACAAAATTGTTATAATTGATTATTTAATTTCATAAATTGATTAATTAATAATTGATTACAATATTAGCGTGAGTTGTAAAAACACTTACCCCATAGAGTATCATAATTTAGGAAATCTACCCCTAGAATGCTTCGCCATATGACATATAGTTTAAGATTTTAGACTTTGTTGCCGCAAACATCTTGTTTTGATATTAAATTCTATTAAGAATCATCAATGTTATTCGAAATAACCTCTAAAATAGGTTTCACCCACGCCTTTAATATTATCAATGAATAAGAAATATATTTATTAATATAACATTTCTGTAAGTATGTATGTATGTATGTATACCTTTAAGCAATTTCCCTTTCAGGGTAGGCGTGACACTACCCGAGTCGGGTAGTGTTTCTAGGTGGATAGTTTTCTTGTAGTTATAAATAACTACAAATTTGGGCTCACCACACCCATAATATGCCAACAGCACACAGTATTCTCGAATGGTCACCCATCCAAGTACTAACCGCGCCCAACGCTGCTTAACTTCAGTGATCTGACGACAACTGTTTTTTTCAGCGTGTCGTGGAGGTTGGCAGTAAGTAATGGATTAAAATATTTGGTTTGGACAATCAGTAATAATATAACTGATTTTTTGTTGATGATGGCACTTGTTCTTATATTAATAAATCCTTGTTGTGTAAAAACCACCCGTAAACAAACTTTTTATCTTTGTTTAGCAGGAAATTTTAATGATTATACATATAACAGAACTGTTTAAAGAATTTTTATTCAGGTTCAGGCATGTACATATTTCCGTTGAAAATTGCACACACATATACTTACCCTTACACATATCGTCCCTTTAACCCTTATTGCTCAAGGCCTTCGACTTACAATATATCTTCTACGAAATATAAAGTAAATATGTGATATGATAAGTGTGTTTTAATTTCACCATTTGTAAGACTGCGCATAAACTTCTAATCTAATTTTAATTCTAATTCTAATCTAAAATGTTTTGAAATAATGAAAGATTAGTTAAAAAGAAACAATATCATTCGATTTTTAAGGCACGAAGTTTTCACAGTAGTGATATTCTTCGAAAAAGTGGTTTAGGCACAACCTCTTCTTGTACCATGCACATGTTCTTACTGCAACATCATAGCAAGTATCACAAGAAGGTTCCATTTCTTTGTTGAAATAAAAGTCTGCAGGGTTATCAAAATGTGGATGTCTGTTTTCTGTATATCCGCTTTTATACCAAAAATATTTGAATACGTCAATAAATCTAGGTGAAGACAATTGATTATGTGTAAGGGACTGTAATTTTATAATGTTATTCCTAATATGCAAGTTAATATCAGACCTCAAAAGAATAGTAGTGTCAGAAATTTTTCGTGCGAAATTCTTCCAAATCCTAAAGCCAAACACCTCCAAGGGCTGAATTCTCCCAGTTGTGCCTTTTGGAATGGCTTTTAGTAAAAGGGTTTTACCTTCTGGTATTGCTGTTTGCGCGGTTCGTTCACACTGGCCACTCCATGAATCTAATAATAACACAGAATTTTCTCCTACGTTAGGGAAAAATACATCTTGAAGCCACATTCGAAGCAATTCTGAAGAAAGTTTACCGGATTTAGAGGCTTGCAAATAAATATTGTTTGCCTTAAAAAGTCCTTCTTTTACTATTGGTCCAAATTGTCCGGATGGTTCTTTTAAAACTACAAAAAGGGGCGAAAGTAATCTTCCATCGGCAGATATGGCTGGCTGAATTGTATAGCTATGCGTGGTGGAGGAAACCGATTGAACAACATTTTCCACAGTTTTTGTTCCTTGAAAGCTCAAAGTTCTTCCACTGTGTAATTCCAAATTGTAGCCACTTTGGTCGGAATTGAAAATGTTGCTTTCCCCATACCTCAGAATTTCTGACTTTACATTGTTTTTAAAAACATCGCATTCTTGTTCTATATATCTAGTTACATGTAAAGATGACACAGATATAAATTTTGTGATTTTTCGCGAAACAACGTTATGCAGTTTCTTGAATTTCCATACCCACCAACGTGATGCTTTAAACCATGGCATGTCCAATTCACGCTTCGTTTGTAAAGCCCATCTTCGAAGATCTATATCGTGTATTGTCATCTTCGAATCAATAGCCTCCTTCAAATTTTCGAAAGTGTATTTTGCAACGTTGTATAGCTTATCTTCTCGGTCACCACCACTTTTAACTTGTTCTTGCCATCTTGTCAATTGTCGCTCTGAACGAAGCTTCTTGAACCTTTGATGAACGGATGCAAAAGATAAACGCTTTTTCTTTCCAGAATGCCATTAGTCAACAGCTTCTTTTTTATAGTCGAAATTGGCTTTCTCCTCTTGATATAAACAACTAGGTACTTCACCATAATCGTTTTCTTCTCCTTGTTCTTCATCTTCAATCGGTTGTATGTCAATTTCCCGTGACCAAATTGTAATTCAACTAAATTTTCAATAATAAATGAGGAATCAAACATATTTCTCCTTATAATATCCTCTAGTACATCGTTTAGATGTACCTCCTCAGGTGTTATTTCTGAAGGCTGAATGCCGAGTTTTTCCGCATTGAACGTTATTGTCAATAAAGATATTATATTTAACGGATTGATTATCATTTTATGTAGTAATACTTTACACGATAGAAACACAAGCAAATTTGTAACTGAACAAATGTTCTTTTCTTTTGTTTTATATAACTGCCTGATAATCGTTTATATAAATGCTTGATAATGGTTCATATAACATACATGCCTGATAATTTTATATATGCGCAGTTATTATTACGAATGGCAAAATGATAATGCCTTTATCATATCACACACCCAACTTGTTAAATACAATATTTTGTTTGTTCTTTTCATTCAATTTTGGTACATTTATTTTTTATTTCTAGAAGATATATTGTAAGTCGAAAGCCTTGAGCAATTTTCAACGAAAATATGTACATGCCTGAACCTAAATAAAAATTCTTTAAACAGTTCTGTTATATGTATCATCATTAAAATTTCACGCTAAAAAAAACATAGAAAGTTTTTTAGGGGTGGTTTTTACATAACAAGGGTTTATTAATATAAGAACAAGTGCCATCGTTAACAAAAAATCAGTTATATTATTATTGATTGTCCAAACCAAATATTTTAATCCATTACTTACAGAAATGTTATATTAATAAATATATTTCTTATTCATTGATAATATTAAAGGAGTGGATGATACCTAATTTAGGGATTATTTCGAATAACACTGATAATTCTTAATATAATGTAATATCAAAACAAGATGTGTGCAGCAACAAAGTCTAAAATCTGAAACTATATGTCATATGGCTGAGCATTCTAGGGGTAGATTTTCTAAATTATGATACTCTATGGGGTAAGTGTTTTTAAAACTCACGCTAATATTGTAATCAATTATTAATTAATCAATTTATGAAATTAATTAATCAATTAGAACAATTTTGTGTAAAAACAATAAATAAAACACAATGTTACCTTTTGAAACACCAAAAGACTCAAAAATATAGAAGGGGTGATTTCAACCCCTAAATGTGAACGTTTGCCCAATTTTTTTTTCTTTCATAGTCTGGACACCAACCTAACCCCCCTTTTAGATTTTCGACCAACGTTCTTCTACTACATATAAACAAACATCAATGGATGAATAAAGAACATTTCATTAAAAAGTGTCATCGCGTGTTATCGCGTTTTATTATTTCATTCTCAGCTTTTAAATAAAAAAAAGTTTTTATTCAAACATTTCAGACTATGAAATTCTTGAAAAGAAGTTTTTTATAAAAGCTTTTTATTTTGTATGCTTTCGATTCGAAAGCTTCAAGGCATTTTAACGTACCGAGTGTAAACTTTCAAGCTTCAATTATAAAATTGTTATGAAATTTCTATAACAGGTCTTAGATAGGAAAGACGTCAAATAAATGCCAGTATTATTATTCATAAACCCGTATTCAATTGAATCAAATCCTCCAGTATCAACAAATATTGTGCAACAGTGTTTACTTCATGCAAAACACAGAGGGTAAATGAGTGAATGTGATTGGTCGAATAGAGCCGGGAAATAAGACACCGATAGACTCGAATGACGTCATTCTGAGGAAAAATAAGGCGCGCAGATGTGCACAGATTCTTAAGAATGGAGAGGAAAATATGGTCATTAAACAAACCTTCCCATTCACATCCTATTTTTAGAATGTTTATTTTGCATAAGTATTGAGAAGCTGAAGAGGAAGAATAAAATTGTTTACAATTAAACCTTCCTCAAGTCATAAGGAATGTTTGTGCCAAGTTTCAGACACGTATGTGTTATGATTTGGGGTTTTTTCCCCATTGCCGGGGGGCACTGGGAGCTCTTCTTTATTCATAATGTATCCCCTAAGGGTTTACATGACTTCCGTTTCTTACAACACTTCCTTCTACGTGTTTTATAAAATCTTATGCTTACTATTTACAGTTATTCACACCTATTTACAGAAAATCTTATATCTATATCCTTATTTCTATTTTTTGGCGATAGCGCAATTTGGGACGTGTTAGCGAACGAGTGAGCGAGCGATCAAAAGCGAGAGTGCAAGTGAGAGAGAGGGAGAGCGATAACGCAAACGCAACTTAATTTACTTATGCTATTACATAACCATTACTTACAAATCTTTACGCTTCTAATTCAAGCGACTTCCGTTTCCTTTTTCTTTCACTTCTCTTGTAACTGCATTTTGCCATTTTTTTGCATCCATTCTTTCATTCTTTCTCATTTTATCCCCTAGCACCCTCTAACTCCTTCATACACTCTTCCCCCAAACCATCCTCCCCTAGAATCTTTACCACATTCTCTTGCCAGCTTCCTTTATCTTCCATTCCTCTCCTACATCCTTCCCATACATGCTCCCATGTTTCCTCTTCCCATTCACAGATTCTGCACTTCCTGTTCTCTTTTTTTTCCCAATACAGACCTGCCCTTACCTCGTTTCCCAATCTAAATCTTGCTATTCTGGTCCATCTTTTCTCTCCCCATGCCTTTTCTAAATACTTTGGTACTCCTTCCTTTTTTATCATCTTTTACCATTTATTATATTTTGATTCCTCAATCATCCCCCATCTTTCTATTAATTGTCTGTCCCTGTCCTTTTCTTCCACTTCTTCATAGTTGACTCCGGTCCCATCTTCTATACCTCTAGCCTTAAAGTACTCCCTCCTTTCTTCTTCCCATCTCGTTAATTCCATTGCCCCCCCTCTCCTTTCTTCTACCTCAATCAAACGCTTTCTCGCTAACCCCCCTCCCTTTCCCTCCCTCAGCTTCGTCTCAAAATTCCAGGCCCTCTTTCCCGCTCTAGTACTCAATTTATCCCTTTGCGCTTCTTCTCCCACCATATATCTCGGTGTCCTCCAGTCTACCCCTAGCGTCCACCTTATATACCTTTCTTGTAAACTCTCAATCTCTTTCCTTTCTTTCCATCCCCATATCTCTGCTCCATAACCTAATACCGGCCATACCAGCGTATGAAATAACCAGATTCTCCTTCTCCAATTTTTTTTAAACCTTCTTTTTCCTATTCCCAATATCTGTTTCATTACCCTTGCTGCTTTTTTTATTCTTTCTCTTATATGAGCTCAATGATCTCCATTTGCTTGTAAGTTGTATCCCAAATACTTAAACTCTTTTACTTCTTCTAATTTTATTCCCTTCCATCTCCCCGTCCATTCTTTCTTTCTTCCCCCTCCTTTTCTAAACCTCATTATCTTTGTCTTTTCTACATTTAAATTCTACTTTTATCCATCTAAGGATTTCTTTAATCCTGTAATTAAGCCCGCCATCCCTTCTTCATCCTCTGCCATCAACATTATATCGTCTTCGTCGGCCAGTGTATTCCCTTGCTGGCACTCGCTCCGCTAGCCATGAATCCAATTCAAACTCTCCCGCCTTCTATCATTCTCTGTCTCTATCTATCGTCGCGTCTACCTGCCTTGCCTTTCTTCGCCTCTACCCTGCCCTGCTACGACGAACCTGGTCCTCCCCTTGTCAATCTTTCAATCTCTCAATTAATCCCTCACAAAGGAACCCTTCTATACGCATCCACAATCCACTCACCTCAAATTTCACCACAATTATCCGAAAACAGGGAAGATTAGCATGGCCCCTGCGCAAGGATGACACGCAAAATCGTGAAGCGTTCCACTGGGAGTTTAAAAAGGTATTTTCATAAGAAATCTTTATATCCCAATTTATCAAAAATTAAAATGGGAGTATTTCACAAAAAATTGAATCAAAAACTGGTTTCGACTTTTTTGCGGGCAAAATTTCTAAATTTTTTATTTCGAGTTTTATCGTTTTAAAATGTATAAATTAATCTCTACTACCTTCAAATTTCATTGAAATTGAAATATCGGATAACGAAAGGTCAATAATTCAAAAAAAATCCAACCCAAAAATTCAATATGGTGCAACGCCCAAAATTATTAAAATATGTAAACATTCTCTGAACCCAATATGAATCTCCTATAGCTACATAATTAAGATATGTTTCATCAAAACTGAACGACCACTTGAAGATTCTGATATTGCTGACGTGTTATTGCCCACTGTCGATATTTATTTATTTTGCAGCCGTCAAAGTCAAAAGACAAAGTCAAAAGTTAATGATACAAGTATGCTATATTCATATTGCATCGTGAATATAAGTGGAGAAGAGTAGTGCGTCCTAAACAAGTACAACAAAGAAGTGAAAATGCTCGGCTACCCCAGCGTAGTCCTACCGACGTCCCTTCTGCTGCTACTACGCAACAGCAAGCTAAATCATTTGGTGCCGTTGTACTCCCCGATCCGAGTATACGCCGCACAATGGGCTAAAGTGTAAAAGTTCGTGCCAAAATCGTAGAACTTTTGACAGGGATGACCTAGAGGGATTCATTTTTTATGTTTAAACATCTTAGGCCTCGATATGGGGAGTCGCGCCTGATTCAAATGAAACCATGGCTGGAATGTGTAACGCAAGCCGCTGACACACGCGTTGTGTCTTATGTGACAGACCGGAGGCTTGCTTCTCTTCACCCACTGAAAGGAGCCCCTCAGTCTCTCTCTCTCTCCCGCTCAGGCTCTCCCCCTCCACTCACTCTCTCTCTCTCTCTCGAAGAATATGTTTTGTTTTTTAAATAATTGGTCATTATATAAACAATTTCCATTTGTTTAAACAATCTTTTCTCCCTTCAATTGTAACAAGTTATTATTCTCTGGAATATATATCTCGAAAATAATAATTTTCCACGACTTACAGAGAAAAATATATTTTTGAAACGAATAATAATTGTTTAAACAATTGTAAATTATTTACAAAATACTTCGAAAGTCGTCATTTATCGATTAAAAATAATTCATTTTGAAAAAACACAAGAAATACCGTTTGTAGTATGAATTCATTAGAAAACTGCTATTTTGCATTTTTTCGGTTTCTTTTTCATTCTGTTTTGAGAATTCCCGCCAAGTATTTAAAGTCTAACAGGAGGAAAATATTCTGTGTCTAATTTGAAAACAAGAAACAATTTTCAATATTTTTCTTATAATTTTTTAGTACTTAGATGTGTAATAATAATGATAAGTGTCATAATAATGAATTTTCAATAACGAAATTTCAATTTTTATTATTCTTCTTCATGAAATATAATTAGCCTACTTCTAATTGTAGATGCGTAACATACGTGCGACACAATGTGTTCTTTCAGAGAACTCATATCGGTCCGCATCGGTATTTTATAAACAAAGCTTGTCTAAGCAGGCAAAGGAGAGAATGCGTTTTAGGAAATAAAATAGTTTGAAGAATGAATCAATAAATTTTTTGAGTGTTCAAAGTTATATAATTTTCAAAAAATTTTAGGTTGAAACACTACAATTAAAGGATTTTACATTGTTATTATTATTATTATCGGTTAGCAATTCGAACTCGAAAGTTCATTGCCTCATCTACCCGAAACCGCCACGCCTCTCTATCCTGTGCATCCTCCAGCCAGTTTAAATAATCATGTCCTAGTTCTTTTAGATCATCCCTTACATTTTTCTCCCATCTGTTTCTCGGTCTGCCTAGAGGTCTCTTACCAGTCGGTTTCCCTCTTAAAACTTGCGCCACTGTTCTTTCATTGCCCATTCTTGCTACATGCCCCACCCATCTTAATTTACTTGATTTCATTATTCTATTAATATTTGCTGACCCGTAGAGAGCATGCAGCTCATCATTATGCAGTTTTCTCCATCCACCAGTCTCTTCGTCCCTCTTTGAGCCATAGATTTTTCTAGGTACTTTATTTTCGAAAACCCTAAACCTATTCTCCTCTCCCTTCGTCAGCGCCCACGTTTCACACCCTTACCTGACGACCGGCATTATTATCGTTTTATAAATTCTTACTTTGATGTTTCTAGATAGCGATCGTGATTTTAGTAGCGTGTTTGCTGCATAATTGCACTCATTGCTAGCGTACAGCCGCACGTTGATTTCCGTTTTAATGCCATTTTCGCTAGTTATAATAGACGCGAGGGATTTAAACTCGTTAACCCTTTCGAATTTCATATTTCCGGCCATTAGGTCCCCGCCTACATTACTTTGTTCGGATCTGACGACGGTCATATATTTTGTCTTCGATTCGCTAACTTCCAAACCAGTATCTTTGGCTTTTGTGATCATTATTTCTGCATTTTTAGCTACGGTTTCTTTATCATACCCTAGTAAGTCGAGATCATCCGCACACCCAAGAATTTGTATTATCCCATTGAGGGTAGCATCGGTCGGATTCACTTGTACTTGTCTGACCACGTATTCTAAAACTAAGTTGAAAAGGACGCACGAAAGTGCATCGCCCTGTTTCAGGCCATCGCGGATCGAAAACTCTTCCGATAAACTTCCGTTTGCACGTATTCTACCCCTACTGCCGCTTGAGCAAATTTCGATAAGTCTAACTAATTTTCTTGGTACACCCAAGAACTCTAGGATCCAGTACATTCGTGCGCGTATAATAGAGTCGTAAGCTTTTTTGAAATCGACAAATAGCTGATGCACTACTTCATTAAACTCCCATTTCTTTTCTAACAGTTGTCTAATTGTAAACATTTGATCGCTTGTAGATCGGTTTCGGCGGAATCCACACTGGTAATCCCCAATGATTTCCTCGAAAAAAGGAGTTAGTCTACTTAAGATTACATTGGACAGGATCTTATAACATGAAGGCACAAGTGAAATTCCCCGATAATTGTTACAGTTCGTTTTATCACCTTTTTTAAAGATAGGAATAATAATAGAGGTATTCCATTCCTCCGGCATGCGTTCTGTTTTCCAAACTGCGCGTATTAATTTACAAATTTGCCTTGTGAGGCAAGGGCCTCCATTTTTTATCAGTTCTGACGGTAGGTCGTCGATGCCCGCGGCTTTGTTATTTTTTAACTTTTTTATGGCCATTTCTATTTCTATATCAGTAGGATCATCAATTAATGGATCGGCAGTGTGGATTTCACCGAGATTACCTTCAACGGGGGCTTCGCGTACATTTAATAACTTATCGAAATAGATTTTCCATAAATTCAGTCTCTCTGTCGCATCGGCTACTAGATTGCCATTTTCATCCCTCATTACTTCCGTTCTACTTTGGAAGCCTTTCCTTATAAAATTGATTCCCCTGTACATCTCATGCGGGTTATTTTGTTTATTATGCGTTTCTATTGCTAGTATTTTATTCTTTTCCCACTCCCTTTTCTTGGATCTATAAAGCCTATTTGTACTTTTACTAATCACGAGATACTTCTTATGTGTTTGATCGCACTTATTTTGTAAACTAATTAGTTTGACCTTCCGACGTTTTTCAAGCCAAAGTTTGCACTCTTCGTCAAACCATGGTTTGCTTTTGGTTACTTTCTTTAAACCTGTAGTAAGTTTCGCGGCTGTCTTTATCGCCTTTTTCATATTGCTCCACAGGGTTTCCAAGTCCTCCACGTAATTATCGTTATCGTCTCTCTGTTCTTGGAGAACGTCGAAACTATTAGAAATCTCAACTTGATAATTCAATATTTCTGTTGGTGTTTTAAACTTATCTATATTGAAACGAACTGTTGGCTCTGTGCGGCTTGTTTTCTTACTTAACGCTAGCCTAGATCTTAGTTTTACTATCACGAGAAAGTGGTCTGAATTTAAATCCGCTCCCCTGTACGATCTTATATCGAGAATGTTTGTATGACGTCTTCTGTCAATTAGAACGTGATCAATCTGATTGTGAGTGTTACCATCTGGTGATGTCCAGGTGGCCTTATGTATATTTTTATGCTTGAAAAATGTGCTTTTGACAACGAGGTTCTTTGAAGCTGCAAAGTTTATTACTCTAGTCCCATTATCATTACTGACGTCATGCAAACTTTCTGACCCTATTGTAGGCCTATACATCGGTTCTTTTCCAATTTTCGCGTTGAAATCTCCCAATACTATTTTTGCGTCATACGTTGAGAACTTGTCAAAAACCTGTTCGATTGTTTCGTAAAAAAGATCCTTATTATCTTCGTGTTTGTCCTCGGTGGGGCAGTGCACGTTGATCAACACCTGTTTGCTGAAATTACCCTTAGTACAATGTATGATAACCGATCATTAATGAATTGCATGTCGATAACCGTTTGCGAAATTCGTTTATTAATGAGAAAACCGGTTCCCAGTCTATGCCCCTTAGCTCCCCCATAGTGAAAAGTATAGTTATCCTTAGAAATTGACGAGAAATCGCCTGGCCAGCAGGTTTCTTGAAGTGCTATTAAGTCAGTATGGTATTTGTTTGCTATCTCAATGAGTTCGCTAAATCCGCCAGTATTTAGACTACGCGCGTTCAGAGTTCCCACCCTTAAATATTTTACTGTAGTTTTTTGTTGTTGCAAGTTAGCCATGGTAATTTCGTGGAAATCTGCACGTTAGGATCCTATTCCGATCGTAGGTGAGTTCACCGTCCCAGAAGTGATAACCCCCATACCTCTCTGGGTCTAAGTATGGGAGCCTTCCGACTTTGACAAGGACCGTGTCAGCTTGTCGTCAGACACATTACAGTTTCATCCTCGTATCCTAACATCCCCCTGCAAGGCAGGGCGCCTACTGGCATCAATACCCCTTTGGCCCTGTGCAGGCGAATCATTCCACACATCCCTTGCGGGCAGTGTCATCGCTGCGGTGTCCAATGGAGTAGAAGGATTTTTCCCTTACAAGATTATTAGTTTTGGTTCGGGTAGAGTTTCTAGGTGAATACACGCTGCACCTCGGCTTGCCAGAACCCACCCATTGCGTATGAACGCGAATGGGTGAGTCCTTCCAAGCCATGGTTGTCGTGTACCTATTTTCTACCAGTGCTGAGTTCACCACACACACGACTGGTTCCTATCGGCTGTCCGCGACTGCTTATTCTTGTATTCGCAGTTAACCTTAAGGGGATTTATCAGCGTTATAAAATGGATGGGCAGTTTCCGGCCGCACGGTTGAATATTTCCGCCTGATATTTTGCATACCTTATCTAAATATTGTTCTCTTTTGCAGTGAAGTCTCGGTTTTTTGAAAAAATGTTTATATTTGACGTTATAAACAAAAAGAAAAGAACAATAGAAAAAAAATTCAGTGACGCTCAGTACTAGCTGAGTGTGTATTTTCGAGGCATGAGCCTCGACCCTCGTCAAAGCTACGAGGAAGACGCCCCGTAGCGCGAGTGAAGACTCTGGAGCGCCTCGAATTACCCAAAACGAATCAACCTCCTCATTGTTATGAGATGCAGGCCGGTTCAAAAAACTGAAATTATGAAAGCATCGCGTGATTCAATTTTAATTAGAAGAAATAGTTTATCCATATAATTTCAAGAAAGTGAAAAAAAGATTAATGAAAATCGCTTAATATTTGCAGTAATAATATAAATGTTGAAATGCATACGATAGTATGCAAAGATACACCGCACTATGGGATGAAACGCATTTTTTTCGTTCAAAAGGTCTACAGCCTTCAATTTTGCCCCAATCCGCAATTTTTTTTTTTTTAATTGAAGAGCGCTAAATTTCCAAGAGCACCTTAGACAGAGATTGTTGCATTTTCATTTTTTTATTTATTATATGATTACTCCAAGTATGAGAAAATCGAGATTTTTCACAGAATCATTGTTTACTCTTCAATAGCGGTTTGCATATAATGAAAATAATCTTAAATCGATGCAAGAGTACTCCCAGACTGCAAATAATTTGATTATTATCTGTTTTAATTGTTATAAACAAATGAAATTAAGAAATAGCCAAATACCGTTATTGTGGTTGAAAAACATTTGTTCTTAGCTAAAAATGTTTTAACTTATTGTGGGAGTGATTGTTAGTCAGAATATCCATAAATTATTAACAATTAGAATTGTTATAAACCATTTTTTGCACAAATTTGGAATTTTTGGTTTTTTCAATTGCGGTTTTCTTTTTATGATCTGAATTGATGCAGATATTCTGAAAAATGGAATATGTTCAATTACATTTGTGAAAATACAACAATTGTTGATTTTTTAACAATTGAAAGAAATAAATATAAAACTTTGGCACTTTGACCTGGAATATAATTTTTTGTACCAAAAATGCTTAAAATTTGTGTGAGAGAGAGTTTTAGTCACTATTTCTATATAAAATTAACAACAAGCAATTTTTATTATCTATTGTTATTATTTGAATTCAAATATCAGGAAATTTTCATATATTTAAAAAATATTGTAATTTTTGTTGAAAAAAATTTTTTCTTATCTGAAAATAATTTAAATTATTGTAAGAGTGATCGTCAGTGACAATTTTTATGAAATATTAACAATTATAATATTTATAAACCATTTTTGTGGAAAATGTAGGAATTATTGGTTTTTCAATTTCGGATTTTCCTTCATCATCTGAATTGATGCAGATATTCTTGAAAATAACAGAGGTTCAATTATATTTGTTAAAGTAGAACAATTGTTAATCTTGTAAGCAAATTCAATAAATTCAAAGCTTTGGCACTTTTTTGAATACATACAAATTTCGTGATATTTGAAATTAAATAATAACAATAAATAATAACAACTGATTATTGTTAAGTTTATATAGAAATATAGACTGCAAATCTCTCTAACCAAAATGTAAAGCAGTTATAGTGAAAAAAAATTATTTTCCAGACCAAAGTGCCGAAGCTTTATGTTTATTTATTTAATTTGTTTAGAAGATTAACAATTGTTGCATTTCAAGAAATATAATTGAACCTATGTTATTTTCAAGAATATCTGCATCAATTCAGATGATAAGAGGAAAACCGCAATTGAAAAAACCACAAATTCCAAATTTGTGCAAAAAATTGTTTGTAACAATTCTAATTCTTAATAAGCTTATAACATTTACAATTGCTGATGTTTCATAAAAATTGTGACTAGCAGTCACTCTCACTATAATTTGAAGCACACATAGAAAAAACTAAGAATAAAATTTGTTGCAGAAAATTTTTTAGAGCGATAAAGTTTTGTTCAGCCAACTTCGCGTCTTTCAAAATACATGTGTTTGTCATGGAAAAACAAAAGAAAGTTCAACCGATATTTGTGTAAAGTTTGTTCTCTGCAGTTAATTTTTGTTGCAAAGAATCTTTCGTCGGAAATCGATGTAAAGTTTATCTTCTGTTTTTTCTGTGCATTCATCCGAAAACAAATTTTTTCAACAAAAATTACACGATGTGGCTGTTTGTTAATTTAATTTGATTATAACAATTGAAACAGATAATAATCAAATTATTTGCATTCTGGGAGTACTCTTGCGTCGATTTAAGATTATTTTCATTATATGCAAACCGCTATTGAAGAGTAAATAATGATTTTGTGAAAAATCTCGATTTTCTCATACTTCGAGTAATCATATAATAAATAAACAAATGAAAATGCAACAATCTCTGTCTAAGGTGCTCTTGGAAATTTAGCGCTCTTCAATTTAAAAAATCTGCCCGCTTCGCGGGCACATTCTCATGGCGCGCTTCGCGCGCGGCTCGCTTCGCTCGCAAGTTTGAGCGCGCCTAGGGCGCGCGACTGTTGGATCTCGCGCTTCGCGCTCGATCATATATTTATCTCGCGCTTCGCGCTCGATTATGTATTCACCTCGCGCTACGCGCTCGGGCGTATTTGCATCGCGCTTTACGCTAGGCTCCTCTAGATTTTTGAACTTCGTGTTCGACTTCGATGAAAAGAAAAAGTTTGTTTGCAAATATTATAAAATTATCAAAACCTCTACATATTAAGTGATTGTTAAATTTTCTTTTATTTTAGACTGAAAAGGAACTTTATTTACTCAAGGTTCTATCGACCTTAAGGAACACATTCTCATCCAGACACTCGCGCTTCGCGCTCGATATTTGATTTGAAAATCATTTGAACCGTATGATAGAAACAAAAAAGTTGGAGCGCACTTACGGCGTGCGATTTGGTAAATACTTACCACAAAAATTGATTACGGGTGTGTAAGTCTTTTTTGAATGCACAATTTTTGTTCATTTATATGTTTTCGTATCTTGCATTGTTTTTTCAAAACTTTGATTTTTTTTACTGTCAATGTTATTTTCACGAATAAAACAAAAACCACGCATCCTATCGAAACATGAGTCACAATAAATTTGTACCTCTTCCATGGATGAACAAATTTTGTTTCGGTCATTTTTTCGTAGCTGGTAATATTCGTCTGAAAATTTGATTTTTCTATTTTCAATGCTGTTTTTTACGAATAAAACAAAAACTACGCGTCATATCAAAAAGTGAATGATAAGAAATTTGTAGATCTTTTTTAGGTGCACAATTTTGGTGAGATGATCTTTTCTGGTATCTTGCATAGTTTTACAGCAAAATGGCTTTTTTGATTTTTCATTAATTTTTTGTGCGATCAAAATTTGAATTTTTTATTTTTCGAAAAATTCAAAAAGTTGTCATGAAAATATTATAGGGTGTTCAGGAATCAACGTTTTTCTCCTCTTGACTTTTTTTCATATCGTGCGTTTTTCGGCTTAAAATGTTCATTTTCGTTTGTTTTTTGGAATTTTGAAAATGCTATAACTCCAGTAATTTTTTTTTTTATCACGAAAAGTCATAAGAATATTTTGTTCGTCATTTTACGTACTACTAATAACCGTACATAGAATTTTCAAATCTTCCAAAAAAGTGGTCTCAAAAATTTTCAAAATGTGCTCACTTTTTGGATTTTCATCCAAAATAGCTGGTTAACGAACTCGTTCTCTATTTTTCAGCCATAAAAAAGTGTGCCAAAGCTCAATCAAATCTGATCATTTTTTCGAAAGTTATCGTGGCTACAAACAGACAGACAGACAGACAGACAGACAGACTACAGACAGACACCTTCGTAAAAATCGTTTTTTCTGACTCAGGAGGTCTCAAAACGTGGACATTTGATGAAAACCGACTATGTCAAATTTTACATAAAACCAATACCTTCTCATTAGAATGAGAATGTAAAAAAAAAAAATTGCGGATTGGGGCAAAATTGAAGGATGTAGACCTTTTGAACGAAAAAAATGCGTTTCCTCCCATAGTGCGGTGTATCTTTGCATACTATCGTGTGCAATTCAACATTTCTATTATTACTGCAGATATTAACCGATTTTCATGAATATTTTTTTCACTTTCTTGAAATTATATGGATAAACTATTTCTGCTAATTAAAATTGAATCACGCGATGCTTTCATAATTTCAGTTATTTGAACCGGCCTGCATCTCATAACAATGAGAAGGTTGATTCGTTTCGGGTAATTCGACGCGCTCCAGAGTCTTCACTCGCGCTACGGGGCGTCTTCCTCGTAGCTTTGACGAGGGTCGAGGCTCATGTCTCGAAAATACACACTCAGCTAGTACTGAGCGTCACTGCATTTTTTTTCTATTGTTCTTTTCTTTTTGTTTATAACGTCAAATATAAACATTTTTTCAAAAAACCGAGACTTCACTGCAAAAGAGAACAATATTTAGATGAGGTATGCAAAACTGCCCATACATTTTATAACGCTGATAAATCCCCTTAAGGGCTGTTCAGCCTTACGGGCCGTTCCTCTATCCGCAACCTGAGGACGCGCTACGTAGTGGTGACAGGAAACCCACCGAGCAGTCAGACATTTAACATACAAATGAAAATTCAAATCATAAAATTTTTTAATTTTCACTAGATTTGAAATCGACGAAAAACAAAAACCCCAAGTAGCGGTTTTTAATGACATCGGTTAAATTCTCACAATGACATTCCTATAATTTTGGTCCGCCATATTGGATCCGCCATTTTGAATTTTGACATTTTTACTTTGTATTCCAATTCATTTTTCTTAAAAACAGGAAGCCCTAGGTTGATTCAAAGCCCATATTTGGATTCAGCATGACAAAATCTATTAGAATATATGTGTAACATACGTAATGTAATATATGAGCGCCCATGGTATCCAATAATACAACTATTTGTCAAAAAATGTCAAATTTAACCTAGATTTTCAAGGTCAA
The DNA here is from genome assembly GCA_932195095.1 of Andricus curvator. Taxonomy (NCBI): domain Eukaryota; kingdom Metazoa; phylum Arthropoda; class Insecta; order Hymenoptera; family Cynipidae; genus Andricus; species Andricus curvator. Next base: position 74,877 of record CAKNYM010048009.1, read on the forward strand.
AAATATATTTTGTCAGCTTCTCCGTATTTTTTCTCTGTTCTGTAGTTATTCATCTGTAAATCGCAAAAGAATGTATCCCTCTAGGTCATCCCTGTCAAAAGTTCTAAGATTTTGTCACGAACTTTTTCACTTTAGCCCACTGTGCGCCGTGCATTTCAACTTACTGCAAATGTGGTTATTCCCAGCGCTTTACTATAAACGTTTTTTTTTCTTTTTTTTTTCAAAGTGCGCATCCAATATTTCCCAAAAAATTGCCAAATACTCCTATTTATAAATAATTAAAAGTCAAAAAAACGCCAATCTCTCAGCAAGCAACCGCTGCGGAGAGTTACCACTTTAAAAATCGAAAGGGGTCAATTGACCGCGCCCGTTACTTCTAGTGTTAATAATCGACTTTGATGCATTCTATTACGCAAATAGGATTTCATAATTTTCAAACTGGTGAACGTCCTTGCGCAAGTGGCCACTGTAACAGGCAAAGTTAAACAAAGCTCATGATATCGAATCTGTATTTTACCTGCTACCTCAAGAATATATGCCTCAGATTGTTTCGTGAAATTTATTGGTTCCAAAAAAGGAAAGAGATTTGCAACTTTGTTCATTCCTCTTAATCTTTCAACTATCTGTATATTCACAATGTCTAAGGTGTGGTTAAAGACATTGATTTTGAAAAATTCTTCACTATTATAAAAGCGATGGTCTTCTGTTAGTTCGTCAAAATGCTTCTCACGCTTTGGTTTCGGCTTTTCCACAAAGACTGGTTCAATATCTCTCTACACTTTTTATACTCAAGTTTTTACTCTCTCAAATGTTCCTTTGCGTTGTTTAAAACTCCAAGTGCTCGACTTGAATCTACATTTTCTGCCTGCAGTAATTTTGATGCAACACTTACTTCGTTAAGTATCTTGCAAAGTGCATATCATTATAAATTCAAAATTCTTCATCTTTTTTTTTAATTATAGCTATTTCTTCCCGTTCATCTTTTTTTGAACTTGTGAGTCGTATTTTTGTGAGAGCTTTCATTATATCGACGTATGGAACTTTAACGGCAACTAAGGATGTTTTTCTGCCTTACCATCTTGTTGGATTTAATTTTTTCAGAATTATCTATGATTCTCCTGTAAAATGCGATAGTAGATCCCATCTGTTCATACTTTTCCCACAAAAGAAAAATGTTTGCAAAAAATAATTGAAGTTCCACTACTTGTCCCACAGCGTCATTAATAGCCAGGTTTAAATTGTGACTTCCACAATGAATATACAAAGCACTTGGTTGAATTAATTTTATCATTGCTTGTATTCCGTTATGAATACCGCTTATGTCACTGGTTCCACTATAACCCTGACCACGACAGTTTTTTATGTCAATCCAACTCTCACAAAATATATGAAGTACTTCGTCAGTTATACCTTCAGCAGTATGATCTGAAACTTTATGAAATTCTAATAAAGTTTTCTTAATTTCGAAATCAAATGTTTAGGCATTTTCTTTCCTTTGAATTTCAAAGTACCTAAGGGGCATTATTTCTCAACTGCTCCAAATTTAAAAGTCATGTTCTTTGATTGTTTCTAAATTCTGGGAATATGTTCGTCTACCCAACAGTACCTAATCCACAAATTTATAGCCCAGAAATACAACCCCTCCCTAAGTGGTGGGGGGTTGAATTTTCCACGCCGACGCCTGCACGGGTAGCTCCAAAAGCCTGCAACTCGCTTTCTCATCGCGCGATTTGATTTTGATAAGGGGTTTTAGAAAGTGTTTTTACACCCGTCCATCCTATTTTATTATTCATAACAAAAAACAATATTTAACCTTTTTTTGAATAAATTAATTATTTATTTACCTTTTTTCTCAACTTAGGGTTCTTCGATTTTTTTTAATTAATCACAAAAAAAGCTCGACTTTTTTACTAGGAAAACTGTCAGGTGAGAAAATGGACAAATTAGGATTTATTGAAATACAGGGCCGCTACTTAACTGTCTTGTAAGTTCTCGTCTAAGAGCCAGCGACACTGGACCTTGCGTCATTGCGGATATTGATAAAAAAATTAGAAATGATAGTTTGCATGTAGGGTAATAACGCACCGCCATGTTGACCAAGCAAATCCTGAACCCACGTACCTTAATTAATTATTGAAAAATTAATTTTCCCTCAAAATTAGCAGGCTCGCGGAATTAAAAAAAAACTAAATCACGTGATTGGAGGCATCGAGCACTCATTGGAAATATATGTGTACCTGTCCTTAATCGATGCGCAACCCCTGTTGACCGGGCGCAAAGAGGGTTAGTTTCGTCATTGAACTTGCGTCATAACGGATATGAAATTTTTTTTTCTTAAATGTAAGTCTGTGTCCCCACAAAACGAATAAATATGTGTGCCTTTGAAATTTCTTGAACCCGGTATCATGTTGACCGGGTTTTATCGTGCGCCGCCGCATAGAGGGGAAAAAATGACTTTTTTGATTGAAAATAACGTACAGCCCACAAATATTGACCGATTTATTATTATTATAGATTAGCAGTTCGAACTCGAAAGTTCATTGC